>PVJH01028055.1:0-27796 GCA_004026705.1 Nesogale talazaci
TAAATCTTAACTCATCTATACCCAACAACAAATACACACAAGACTCAGGTTTTCCCAAACCATCTCTGCTTTCTGAAACCTTGAAAAAGAGGACTTCTAATCCTTTCGGAAAGAACAAAGGCACTTGAGAATCTTGGTGAGCTTTTGCAGGATTGACTGACCAGTCCCAAACACAAACCAAATCTGTTGCCACTAAGTTGATTCCAAATCATAGGGACCCGAGCCTCACAGGGACACACATGGGGGCTTGTGTGTCAATCTCCATGAAGCCATGCACACACACACAGGAGGTGGGGGTGAGGGTGGCTTCTAAAAGCTCGTGGACAAAGTCCATGGGCTTGTAACCTGGTTTCCCACCACCAAACCCAAAAGCACAATCTCACACATGAAGCAGACCCAGCAGGGCCACCACATTTCCAGCTCCTTCCTCTCGTCTCTCCAGCACAGTTCCAGGCGCACATACACACCAGGACAGAGGCTGGCGAGCACGGCCCCACACCCACCTGAAGCCATGGGTGTCTTAAGGCTTCTTCTGTTGTAAAGCGCTTCTTGGGGTCCACCACCAACAACTTCCTGACAAGGTCCAGAGCTAAAGCAACAAGATAATTTGGCTGAAATCAGTGCAAAGGAGAAGTCCATTAAAGCAGCAGTGTTTTAAAAAAACTGTGTTTAAACTGTGTTTAAAAAAAAACACTAGAAGCACAGGCAGAAATCCAGGAAGAAAAGGTACAAGACCATTGTCAAAGCACCAAAGGTGGCAGACAAGGCCCCTGTTTCTCCTCACTTCCTTCCTCAGGGTGCTACAGACTTCACAAGCTCTTGGTGGGACTCGGGTTCAAACTCATGAGACTTGAATGTGTACAAAGGTCTAAGTTTTTTGGGATGTTTTAGCGAACACTCCTTAAGACCCAGAGGCTGCTGGTGAGAGTTCCTTGGCCAGGGAGAAGTTCCCGGAACTGCAGGCTTGTCAGAATAAGCTGACAGCCCAGCAAGAAACCACTGGAAATGATGACTTGTCTATAGCAACAACAGTCGAAAGCAAACACTCTCACCTTTAACACGGCCACCATCTGTGCTACATCATTGGGTAATTCTTCTTAGCCACAATCTCAGTTTATATAACCAAACCAATCGAGGTTGTACTGACTCGACTCTACAGGGCAAGAGAGAGCTGTCCCTGTGAACTTCTGAGGCTCTAACTATTTACGGGAGTAGAAAGTCCTACACCCCCATCTTCCTCTCAAAGATCTGGCTGGTGGTTTTGAACTGCTCACCTTTCAAATAGCAGCCCAACGAATAGCCTGTTACACCACCAGGGCTCCAGTCAACTTACATAACACCAAGTAATTCTTTTAGCTCTTCTATGCTTACTTCCTCAAAGGAGACCCGTCACCGTAAGTGACTTCTGATGGAGGACTTGGAATGGGAACCAGGCACTTGTTGACAAGCTCCTCCCAGCTGACTTCCACCTCACAGTGACGTGGCAGGATGGCCCAGAGCGTTTTCTTGGCTGGTATCTTTACAGGAGAAGGCCACCAGGCAGTTCTCCTTCAGCGCTGCCTGCCAGCAGGAACCCTTGAACCTCTCCATTAGCTACCTAACATTTAGCCCCTGAGCCTCCAGTGCTCCTCACACTCAACCCTTGCAGAAACCCTTCAAGGTAGGAGCCCTTGTGCAAATAAGGAAACAGACACTCAAGAGATGTCACACAATTTGCTCCAGGTCACACAGCTAGAAACTGGCAGGTCCAGGAATTAAGTCCCCTCAGCCTAGCCTGGGAGTTTAATTCCTCATCTATCTGTCTGCCTCCCTAAGGGTACAAGGCTAGCAAGAAAAAGAATAGCAGTGACAGGCTAGGTGAAAACAGCACCAGGTTTGGAAAGAAACTCCCACCAAAGTGCATATGCAGGCGCATAAAGACACACAGGACAACCAAACATTGATCCCCAATCCTTCTATATCCATACCCTTCTCGGAGACCTCGGCCCAGACCTCGGGAATGAAGTTGTATTTTCCACTGGTGATCTGCTCCTTCAATGACACTTCAGTCTTTTGCTCAGAGAAAGGTGGATACCCACTGAGGCTTAATAATGGTAGAGAAGAAAAAGAAAATCAGAGGAATTCTCGTGGCGTTCAGCTACAATTACATTTCTTTTTCAGCAAAACGAAACAAAGAGCTACAACATTCTTTGGGCCAGTGGTTATAGATGCCCTCAGGAGTATGCCACCTGGACAATTTTGGGCTTCATCTTCACAACCTCCAACCAGATTGTGACACAAGAAAACTTTCCTTACCAAACAAAAAGAATAACCCCTAAACTCCAGCAGTCCACTGCCCGGTTGTACCCCGTAGTCCCCAGAGAAACCAGAATCTCAGGTGCCAAATAGGTGGGGGTGCCACACAGAGTCCTCATGAGCGACGTCTCCCCCAAGATCTTGGACTGTCCAAAATCGGTTATCTAAAACGAAGCACAGAAGGAGAGGTGTAGCAGTGACATCACAGAATATGAAATCCATGCAGTCAGCCAGCATTGACAGGCCTGCTGCCTCACTCTGTTTCCAATGTCCAACTCACACCTGCCATCCACCTCCAGTCTACAGGGACCTGTCTTTGCATTTCAGGGGTCGTGTTCAATTTTGCTGTGCCTGGGAATGTCTACATCCAGGATTCCCAACTTGCCTTCCTTCTGTCAAGAAGGATGGCTAGCGCCTCTGTAAAGACAAAGGCACTCTGGAATTGGGATCTTCACAGACCTGCGGCTCTCAACCTTGAGAAAGCCACTTACATGTGGGAACTCAGCTCTGAAGTCGGCGGGGCCACCAAGTCAGTTCCAACTACCAGTGCCCCCGTGAGACGGAGCAGAGCTGTGCCGCTGGGGCTTTCTTCACTATCCTCTTTCCAGAAGCGGACAGCCAGGTCTCTCTCCCTCGCAGCCGCTGGGTGAGTACCAGTCAAGCACCGAAAGGTTGCGCCACCGGGGCCTTGTGGCCCCCCCCTTCACCATGTCTTATTAAAGTGATAAAGCGTCTGCAGGAGTTGACTTTGTTTTCTCAATCTTAAGAGGAGATTCTACCTTAAAGCCAGGCTTGGGAAGCATTACTGTCAACCAAATGTACCGTGTATACTCATGCATAAGCCAACTCGAATATCTGCCAAGGGACTTAATTTTACCACAAAAACTGCGTTAAAAATGTGCTGGAAAAACTCAGCTTATACACATGTATATACAGTACCTCATTTGTCCATTCCAACCCTCTCATATCCTCTCTCGGAGGAAAGGTGTGGCACAGGTTCACATTCCAACTCACATTGACCGTGTAGGACAGGTAGAACTGCCCTGTGAGTTTCCCACAGTGCAACTCTTTGTGGGATTAGAAAGCCTCCTCTTTCTCCTCCCGAGTGCCTGGTCGCTGCAAACTGCTGAGTTTGTGCTTAGCAGCCCAATGAGTAGGAACTGCACCGCCAGAGCCACAGTTCAAGGCGGGGAATCCACCTAAGGGCCTGGGGAAGAGCGAGGCTCCTGCTGTCCAAGATCCACGCCAAGAGGGAGAAAGGTAGATATTCCATCTCGCCAAGCCCCCACTTTTTATCTGACCACTCACAAGGCAGATACAGAACAGGAGTCTACTGGAACACCTACCCAAAGTATACACACCACCTACCTTTATGATACAGTCCTCTCTTTGGGATGACAGCAGAACATTCTCTGGCTTCAAGTCCCGGTGGATAATGCCATTGTCATGAAGATACTAGGTGGAAAGAAGGCATGACCCTCAGACTTAAGGAGTCAGTCCATGAACTAATATGCAAGCCAGCAGTACCCGCCTCAAGAGTTGCACAGGGCCTTCAGGCCCTGACCCCCAAAATTCCCTGAACATTGCTAGATAGGAGGGCTGCTGTGACTAGAGGTCAGAGCGTGGCCTCACAGGGGTATCCTGGACTGCAGCAGATGGCCAAGTCTGCTTCCCAGGAGTCACAGGGTAAGTTGGAACCACAAACCATTTGCTTAGCACACAGGTGTCCAAATTTATTATTTTCAGAAGAAAAAGCCTCAGTGAAAAATGTTTGTACTGTAATAGTTTATAATTCACGATAAGGTATAGGTATCTGGGGCTGAGCCCCGGTGGCGTAAGTGGTTGAGTGCGGGACTGCGGCCCGCGAGCTTGGCGGTTCAAACCCTGCGGCGGCTCTCAGGAGCAGCACTGGGAAGCACCCATGACCACCAGAGGCAGTGATGCCCGCCCCCAAAAAAAACAAACAAACAGAAAATACTTTAAGGGCTGAGCCCTGGCGGCGCAGTGGTTGTGCGCGGGACTGCAGCTCACTGGGATGGAGGTTCAATTCCAGCAGTGGGGCTGGGCCTCCTACTCCCACCACCGGAGAGCAGTGATGCCCCCACCCCCCAAAAAAAGGTATAGGTATCTGCTTTTGAAGCTCTCACCTATCTGTTGAAACATCCCACTCCAGGGGACTGTATCATCCACTGTGAGCAACACTGGGTTATCAGTTGAGACTGTGTCACTAAGGTTCTTTGGACAATGGTATTATTGCTGACCAATTTCTTTTCAAGATCATCTTAAAATAGGAAAAATAAGGGCTGAGCCCTGGTGGCATAGTATTGAGTACAGGGCTGTGGCTTGGCAGTTCAAATCCGGCAGAAGCTCTCCAGGAGTGATGCTGGGCCTCCCACTCCCACCAGAGGGCAGTGATTCCCCCCAACCCCCCAAAAAATAGGAAAATAAAAAGCTTAAAAAAAACAAGCTTATGGGCTGAGCCCCGGTAGTGTAGTGGTTGTGCACGGGACCGTGGCCCACTGGGATGGAGGTTCAATTCCAGCAGTGGGGCTGGGCCTCCTACTCCCACCACCGGAGAGCAGTGATGCTCCCCCCCCCAAGAAAAAAAAAACAAGCTTATAAAGGCTGCTTATAACTGTAAGCTTCAGGATAATTAATATCCACTTTCATTGGCAGAAAAAAGATGTCAACTTTAATAAAAAAATCAACAGGTGATCTAAAATGTTTGGCAAACATGCTTAAATAACCTTTCAAATTCTACCAAAAATGATAGATCTGGTTGCTTGTGTAAATGTGTAAAACTCTTCTTGATATGATTAGAAACTATTGCATTGTATGATATTTGAATTATGTTCCCGTAAAAGGAAAAAAAAAACAACCTTGAGGCAGATCTGGTTATCCCACCCCCAAGAATCCTATTTTTAAAGAGCACTTTTGAAACATACATATGCATATTTTTAATAGATGTTAAAGGACACAGAGTTTATATAGAACTCAATGCAAAGAATGACTTTTTAAAAAACTCAAAAAGTAACAAAAAAAAAAAAACCCTCAAAAAGTCTTCCCATAAATTCATTAATGTACACTGCCAAATGCCTTTTGTTTTTGTTTGTTTGTTTGTTTGTTTTTGGTGGGGGGCATCACTGCCCTCTGGTGGGAGTAAGAGGCCCAGTCGTGCTCCTGGAAAGCTACTGCTAGATTTGAACCACCAAGCCAGTTGGCCA
Source organism: Nesogale talazaci (assembly GCA_004026705.1). Taxonomy (NCBI): domain Eukaryota; kingdom Metazoa; phylum Chordata; class Mammalia; order Afrosoricida; family Tenrecidae; genus Nesogale; species Nesogale talazaci. Next base: position 5,520 of record PVJH01028055.1, read on the forward strand.
GTCCCGCACACACCACCACTATACCACTGGGCTCAGCCCTCTGCCAAATGTCTTAAGGGAGAAAAATGTTTTCCCCATATCTGTGATCTGTACATCCAATCGAGTTAAATATTCTGTTTTGTTTTGTTTTTTGGGCAGCACTGCCCTCTGGTGGTCGTGGGAGCTACCCAGCGCTGCTCCTGAGAGCCGCCGCTGGATTTGAACCACCAAGCTCGCAGGCCACAGTCTTGCACTCAACCACTTACGCCACCGAGCATCAGCCCCAGTTAAATATTCTTTAAAAAAATTTTTTTTTAATTTTGAACTGGTATGTTCACAGTCTCCGTGTGTACACTTCAGTGGTGTTAATTATTATATTCCTCCCACTGTTCAACTATCATTTCTCAAACTCAACAGAAACTCAGTGTCCCCCTACACAGTGAATCCGAACCCCAATATTCTTGGTCACTCAAACCAAATTCACTGCCATGGAGTCACGGTGGACGCACGGAGACTGTATAGAACGGGTGGGAAGTGACCCTGTGGGTTTCCAAGGCTTTCACTTCGACAGACGCAGAAAGCCTCATCCGTCTCCCACGGGGCTGCTGGTGGTTTTGAACGGCGGATCTTGTAGCAAGCGGTTCAAGACGTAACAGACTGGACACAAAGGGTGCCAGAACCAAAACTCGCTCACGGCCATCAAGTCAATGCTGACTCTGAGCAAGCCCCGTGGGTGCCTGAGGCTACAGAACCGGAGGCCAGGAGCAGAAAGTCCAGTCTTTCTCCCTCTGAGCAGCTGGCAGTTTTGAACTGCGACCATGCAGACTGCAGCCCATGAAACCACTGCACTCCCAGGGCTCCACGGGCAAAACTAAAGAATATGGAGTAAAAGCACACCTGTAGCAGCACGTTGGTTTTGACCCATGTGTTATAGAGTAGAAGTTCTCCAAAGTGTTCTTGGCGGTCATATTTACCGCCGAGTAAATGACTAGGTCTTTCTCTGGTGGTGCCACTGGGTAATAACAAACCAGTCTCGGAAACTCACAGAGGCATTCTACCCTGTCCTACAGGGTCACTAAGACGCACTGGCAGCAGGGGGGTTGGGTTTGGGATATACTCACATTCTTTAAAGAAAAATCACTACTACTATGTTTTAATTTGGTTTTAAATCGTGGTGTTCCTTAACGCGGTTCCACCTAGACCGCCCATCTCCATCTCAGGACGGAGGTAAGAAGGCTGAAACTCTGTTGGCTGGACTCTGCAATCCCCCAACCTGGCGGCCTGGCACTCATGCTCCCTGGCTCACCCTGTCAAACGCTAAAGAGGGTTTCGATAAGGACAAAGCAGAAGCAAAGACAAAGTCTCCTTGTCCGAGAAGCTTGTCCGAGCTAAAGACAGAGAGGGATGTGTTCTTGTTTGTTCTTCGAGAGTCCTGCCAGCTGGGGCAAACAGTGGGCAACGAGGTTGTTTTGTCACGGAGACTTGCTTTTGCCAAGAAGCAAGCAACACAGCCCTCTTATCTTCAGATTTTAGCCCCCGGCCCCCCAATTTCCTCCTGCCTAACTCAGGCAGCCCGTGGTGCATCTACAAGAAAGGTGGTTGTCAGCAGACCCCAGAGCTTCTCTACCTGCACAGCCAGGAGCATCTGGTAAAAATAGAGCTTGCAGGTAGCTTCTCTCAGGCGTCTGGTCTGCACCACCCTGTCAAACAGCTCTCCTCCTTCCATCCTGAAACACACAGGCAGAGCACGCCATTCACGACTGGGGCAGAAGATGGTTACTTGAAGCGCAGAAACTTGAGGCAAGCACGGCCAGGCTTTTTGTTGTCCAGGACACCCAGCTTGTTATTGCCTAGGAGAGCCATGCACGCACACAGAGGTCCCAGCAGGAAACTAAGAAGAGGGGGAGTCAGCGCAGTGCGCAGTGAGAGCTGGGACAAATGGGGAGCTTCAGAAATCGGTTAGAAGATCAGTGGCCATGAAGTACTGATCCCACAGTCTAGGTGAGTCTTGAGGTGGAGGCAGAAGAGTAAGTGAAAGACGATGACCAGATGACCAGGGTCTGAAGCCTGACCCTCACGTTTCCCAGCTGGGTGGCACTGAACAAGTTAGTTCACCTCTAAGAGGGTGTGTAAGGGGCCCTGGTGGCACAGAGGTTACACTCTCAGCAGCTAACTAAAAGGCTGGCAGTTGAGCCCACCAGCAACTCTGAAGGAGAAAGATGTGGCGTCTCCTATACAGACAGACAGCCTTGAAAGCCTTCTGAAGCAGTCCTGCTCTGTCCCATAGGGTCCCTGGGAGCCTGAATCGAGCTGGGGGCAACGGGCTTCGTTTTGAAGCTTATTTATGCCTCTGAGCAAAGAGGCTAGGTGCCCAGATGGTTGTCAAGATGAAGAGATCGTTGGTGGGGGTACAGTATGGGCACGGAGCCAGTCCCTTCTCTCTGGAAGTGAAGCAAAGACTTCTAACCCACCTGGAAGGCTACGTAAAGTAGAGGGACAGTGACAAAGGGGAAAACCCTCAACAAGATAGAATGGCACAGTGGCCATAACAACGAGCTTAACTAGCCATGATCGTGGGGATGGAGCAGTCCTGGACAGTCTTCCTCTGCTGCACCTGGGGTCACGAGGAGCCCCAGTTGACTCGGCAGCTGGGACTAACAAAGCTGTTGTGCCGGTGGACTAGTCCATGTAAAGGGCTGGGGAACGTATGAAAAACGGCATGGGGACCGAGTGTTTTGACCTCTCTCAGCACCCTCACAAGGTGAAGAATGAAGGCCATCACACAAGCTGGGTTCTTATGAGACGGAGGTCAGGAACACCTCCACCTTTCAACCTTTACCAATTCTGACTTTACCAACTTTCCCTTGAAAGCAGGGGTTCTCAACCTTCCTAATGCCATGATCCTCATGCTGTGGTGACCCCCCCCCCAACCATAAAATTACTTTCGTTGCTACTTCATAATTGTCATTTTGCTACTGTTATGAATCAGTGACCCGTGTGAAAAGATCATTCTACCCCCTAAGAGGTCGCGACTCAAAGGTTGAGAACCGCTGTTCTAAAGCATTCTCTCCTCCTCTCTTAGTAAATTCATTGCAACAGCCACAACAGAACTTACAGAAAAGATTCATGATTATGGGGTTTATTAGAAAAATAACAGGTTACAATTAAGGATCGGAGTGACTCAGGATACAGTTGTTTAGCTTCTCAGTCCAGAGGCATGTCTCTCCATGATCCTTGGCAATACAGCTCAAACTGCCAATATTTCAGTTAGCAGTAGATATTTAACCATGGCACCACTAAGGCGCCTACCAGGACTCTGTTGGCTACTGCTATTATTCATAAACTGTTCGTTCAATCTATCCAGGCAGCAAACGCCAAGATGACAGCGGCAGATACGCCCTTCAGCATCACGAGGGCCATCCGATCTCTCCCAGTGGTGTGATTTCCTCAACAGTCTTCATGGTCAACTTGCACAGCCAGCACCTGCCTACCAAGAGCTAAGTGTCCCCTTTTTGCGATGACAGGAACTCTGCAGGCTTATACAGAGATGGCCACCAAGATGGACCTCTTCCAGGCACGAGACAGGAAAAGTATTCTAGTCTCACCAAGCAAGACAAGACTTCGCAGTCAGAAAAAGTAAACAGAGATGCTGACAAACATTTGGGCCTTTGATCCTGAGCAGGAAGAGCTACCAGCACCAGCAGCACCGATTGCCACTTAGCAACCCTCTGGGGCAGAACAGAATGGCTCCGTGGCGCTCCTGAGGCTGTCTCATCTAGGTAGACGCCGCAGACGGCCATGTCTTTCTACTGCAGAAAGGCTGGAGGACTCAAATTGCTGACTTTGCCATTTACAGCGCAACACCGAAACCACAGGATTCAGGTCTGCAGAAGCAAGTACTAGAGTCAGAATAGTGCCCTGGGGTGGAGCATCCCAGTGTGCCCAGTACTGTGCCAGAGAAGTTCCAGTGCCTCATGCATTTAACCCACACAGCAAGTCCGCTGGTGGCGAGACCACCTTTATGCCCATTTAACACCAGGAAAGTGAGCCTCAGAGGCAAACGCACCCCCAGGGAGACCAGACGCCTTGTTACTGGGTGCCATTGAGCAGATTTGGACATGTGGCAGAGCAGAACTGCCACAAGGGTTCCAAGGCTGCCATCTTTCCAGGGACAAATCACTTCATCTTTCTCTCTTCCCAGGAGCCATTGGGTGGGTTTGAAGCACCATCCATTCATCTGTCACACAGGTGCCCACATGGGCTTGGCCCACCACCCCCTTTCTGGGCAGCCCAGTACCCAACTATTGGCACCACCACCAAGGCTCTGCCAGTGCAACTAACTCCAGGCCCAGGCCCAGACCCAGGCAACTGTCACCAGCCTTAAGGAGGGACTTTAGAATTTCTGATAATGCATTCCAAATCCTTGTCCTACACGATCTATAGCTGGCCTCCAAGTCCCCACCATAAAATTCCAACTTAGTGGCTCAAAAACACTTAAAAGGAAATGAAAATATAAATGTCGGTTACTTACAATTCCAAAACAATATAATAATCTTCTGCATCAAAAAAGTCTTTAATCTTGATGATGCAAGGCTGAAAGGGGGAGGGGAGAGAAAGCAGTGAGAAGGGCTTTGGAAAAGGACTCCACCCACAAGGCAGGGGTCGGGGACAGGTGTGGAGGCTCAGGGAGGCTGAGCACAGGAGGGTGAGCTCCAGCCTACAGATTCGGTTAAGTTATTGCTGAGGACCAGGTGGGGAGGAATCTGGGGGCTTCCTCAGACAGAACATGCAAGCAGCTCCCCACCACCCTCAAGGAACCTCATCTCACACTCTGGGATGATACCCAAGAAGGAAGCCAGGTCTTCTCATTCCCAGGCCCTCCTGCCCACCGCCCCAGAGCAAAGGCTAGCAGAACGGCCTAAGAACTTGATAGATTATTTAAAGGTTAACCAGGTGGACAGACGAACACATACACGCACACGCACATACACCCTACCTCTCTGGCTGGCAATTTGCAACCTTTGGTCAACATGAGATGCATAGCAAAATCTTGTGGGTAAAGGAATGCAGGATTAGACATTGGAAGAACATGTTGTTTATGATGATTTTGGACCTAGAAGGCCACCAATAAATCTCAGTGGTGGTTCCTTTTGTTAAAAGCCGCGATGGGTCAGCCTATACCATGGTGCCTCTAATCACAATGGAACACAATGCCACCTGCCTGATACCATGGCTGTGACTGGACTGCTGTGGTCCGCAGGATTTTCAGCAGCTAATTTTCCAAAGGAGACCACAAGTTTTTCTTACTAGTCTTTTCTTCATCCTGATCTGCTGAATCTGTTCAGCATCGAAGCCACGAGCCAGCCTCCATTGACAAGGCAGGTGGGTGGTGACAAGGCCGCACTCTGGCTGGCCGGGTAGCAAGTGAGAAGTGGGCCCTGGAACCATCAATGCCTCCACAAAGCTCTAAGTCAGGAGGACTGACGTAGCAGTTCATTTAAAGCGATATACACCTCAGCAGAAGCAGAAATCGACTTATGTCACAAGAGAAGGGAAGGACATCGGTAGACTTTTAGGTTTTATATGAAGACAAGCATACCCTGGTGGTGCAAACAGTTAGGGGCTCAGTCGCCACGCCTCACAGCAATTTCACAGGTAAGAGATTTGGTGATTTGTTTCAACAGGGATTAGAGCTAGGTTGTAATCCCTGTAGAAACGCTGGGAGCCTGTTCTACCCGTTGTCACTAGGATTTGGGATCATCCTGGGAGCACGTCACAGCAACATTTAAAAGGGCAGCAAAGCTTACCAGGATGATCTTATGACAAAGCAAGCTCCCTCACACCCACTGCTCTGAGTAAGGTCCTCCCTGGGATCCTTCCCTGGGGACGAATTGTCACACATGGAGTCAATGGGCATCGCTGCCCCAGCAGAGATGGACCCTGGAAACTGGGCTGAGTCAAAAAGATGAGTCCCAAAAGACTTATTTAGACCAAGAACCAGGTCCCCAGGGTGGCGCCGGGGAGAGGTGCCTCAAAAAGTCCCATCGACACCGAGGCTTCCAAGGGGATCTGCTGGGCCCATTCAATTCAAGGCAGAGAGGGGTGCTTCTGTAGACCAAGGTATGGTGGAAAATGTTTTCAAAAGGCAAAGGCGACACAGTAGTAGAAGTTCCCAAAAGTAGTGAAATCAGGACTAAGAGAAAGTCTGAAGATTCTGGTCTTGGGAGACTGTCACGATCCAGTACTGTGGCCAGCCAGGAGATAGATTCCACTGAAAGCTCCTGACAAAGCAACAGTCACTCAAACACCTATGCAGAATCTCGAGTAAAGTATGCCGCGACCATGGAGAGGCTGAAGCTTTCTGAGGGAAAGTCTGGAAGGGCCACTAAACCTTATAAATTATATAGAGGTTGCTCAGCAAGGTGGAAAGCTGCTTGTTCTTCTGGAGGAAGAACTTATTAGGGGAATTTCCACGAACAGTAAGAAAGGTATCAATGTCAGATCAGTATGATGTGTTACACAGACATGTTCTGTATTTAATGTTCCGGATGGTGTGCTATGACGATGGCTGGGGCAGAAAAATGTTTATTGGCTCTGAAGACCACAGAGGTCAGTAATGAAGAGTACAACCTCAGGGTCTATCAGTACAACAGCCTGGAACAAATCCATTTAAAAGTCTTACCCACCACTTTTGACTCTGCTTTATTAACATCTGAGAAATCGTACAAGCAAGTCAACGTCAACTTCATCTGAAAGTTTGTGACCCTTCTAGTTAGCTCTATTTTCAGCCAGCAGTGTGGAACTATCGTGGAAGTGAGGAGTGAATTCTTGTTCTGCAGTTTAAGAAAATGCAATGTATAAGATCTTGGTCTTTTCAAAAAAATAATAATTTATAAGGGTTAATGAGGGAGGGAGGGGGAAAAATAAGGAGCTAGTACCAAAGACAAGTTAAAAAAAAATGTTTTGAAAAATGATGATGGCAACAAATGTACAAATGTGCTTGACACAATGAATGGCTGTATGGATTGTGATGACCTGTACAAACCCCCAATAAAAATAACATTAAAAAAATCTTGGTCTTTTTATATTTTAAAGTATGAGTGAAAAAATAAGTAAGGATGGGTGTCTTATTTAACAGCAAGTTAATTCTAAAATTCTTTTTAAAAGATGTTTTCATTGAAGAGGAAGTCATCAGTAAAACACCACACTGTTTGGGGAGATATGGATTTGTGGTTACTGTTGTTTCAAAGCAGACTTCAGGACAGTGGGGTTCCACTGGAGAGAAGCAGGGGGCACAAGCAGGAGCAGCACTCCGGCAGCCTCAGCTGTCTGCTCAAGTGTTCACCTCAGTGGGAAGGCATGCTCAACGGTTCCCACCACAGCACACGTCGCTGTTGGTGCCGTCAAGTCGATTCCAGCAGCGGGTGACCTGGCATGACAAGGTGGCACTCCCCGACAGGCTTTCTAGATGACCCCTCTTTCTTTGGCAATGGCGTGAAGGCTTTCAGAGCAAAGCCCTATTCTATTCAACAACACACAATTTGCTTCGTCTTATTTATCGTCATCCTTACTAATATCACTTATCCCAGCAGGACTTCAAAGCAGTACAAACTGGTGCAGGCCTGGCCCTTGGAAAGAGGGCAGCACACAAGTTGCAAAGCAACCACATCTGTCGCAATGCCAGGTTTTGAACTGAGTAGCCCATAGGCAGCCGTGCCCTAGTCAAAGATGGTGGCTCAAAGGGGCACGGTCAACCACCATCTTTGAGCAGGGTACCACTGCCTGTTTCCTACTTGGATCAGCAGCTGTTGCACAGGGAAGCTGGTTGCTAAAAAGAGAGAGATTTGATTACTATGCAGTAGACACACTGCCCTTATTTCCATTGACCATGATTGAACCAACCTGAGCTGGTTCAAAGTCTGGTGTCCAGGCCCCGCCCACTGAGCTCTACGAGAGCCAATGGAATTATTGTGCTGATGGCAAGAATGTTGTCTTTGTTTCTATTTGCTGCTTGAACAGTTTGGGGTGGTTGGTGAAGGATGAGAAGTTGGTTTTTTTTTCTTAATCATTTTATTGGAAGCTCTAACAGATGTAACAATCCATAACTGAATTAGATCTAGCATAATTGTACAATTGCTGCCACCAATATTTTCAAAACATTTTCCTTCTTCTTGAACTCTTTGATATCAGCTCCCCAACCCTACCCTCCCTCCCCAACCCTACCTCCCAGGGTAAGAATAATAACTATCATTACTATTAAAAGCACCCCTAGGCTGAGCCCCAGTGGCGTAGTGGTTGTGTGTGGAACTGCGGCCCACAGGGTGGGCAATTCAATTGCAGCAGCGGCTCTCCAGGAGCAAGGCTGGGCCTCCCACTCCCACCAGGGGGCAGTGATGCGCCCCCCCCCCCACACACACACACAAAATAAATAATAAAAGCACTCCTATCTGGGCAGAAAGGAGGTCACAACGCAAAAACAAAGACAAAAGCCACCTACCCACTGTGGAGGCCACACACACACAGCCCACCAGATCCGTTCTAATGGAGCCCATTCGGCCGCATGATGATCCTGGGTGTCAGTCAGCACAGCTCTGCGTTCCACAGGGTTTCCAATGGTTGTGATCTTTTGGAACTTGATTGCCAGGCCTTTCTACCAAGGCATCTCAGAGTGGATTGAAATCATCGATTTTTTTTTTTCAGTCATCAAGCTTTCCGTTCTTAGCTGAGCACTTAACCAACTAAGTCACACAGGGACTCCAACAAGGCCACCAAGAATGAAAACAAACGTGGAAGTCAAGGCCGACTCACAGCAACCCTTGAAGACGCGCAGGAGTGCCCTGTGCGTTTCTGAGACTGCAACTCTTGGCGGGAGTAAAGAGCCTCGTCCTTCTCCTGCGCAAGGGCTGCTGGTTTCGAACTGCCGTCCCTGCGGTCAACGCATAACCACTGTCCCTATAAGACCACCAAACACTGAAAAACCAAACTCCTGGCTATCGAGTCCATTCTGACTCACAGTGACAGAATGTAGCAGGGAAGGACACTGCCCCTGTGGGTTTCCAGGACTGTCACTCTTTCTGGAAAAGCTAACCTTGTGTCTTAGCTAAGGCCACAGACATCATTAAATCAGCTAATAGATACAGGAAGTTCTCAGACCTAATGGATCCCTTTGGAGTTCTTTGGTGCACACCAACGAAAACAAATGAAAATTCTCAGCATTTCAAGACTTGAAAACTTCAGGTGAAGAAAAAAAAAACTTTGAGATAAAATTAAGCCACATTTAACGAAGATTGGTGTTGTCTTTCCAAACAAAACTAACTGATGAAAATTCAGGGAAAGTCCTCCTCACTAAATAACCGCTACACACACACACACACACACACACACACACCACTTAGATAGATTCACACCAGCTTCATGAGATTGAAATGCTTTGGACCCTCCCCAGGTTTTGAAAACAAGTGTTTTTAAGTTATATTTTACAGCAATACTTACATGATTTAGCTTTTTCAGAATTTCTATTTCTGTTTCCACATCAAGAGCTGGATCCTTTGATGAATAACATTAGAGTTCGTCAGTGATAATAATCAGCAGCATATTTTTTTAACATTCACAAGTTCCAAACCCATCTCAGTGCTCCCAAAGAGGCTAAGCCCCAGAGAGGGCAATGAACTCCACGGCTCTGTGCAAAGAGCTGGGCCAACCACTTAAGCAGTCCATACATGGAGCTAACTAACGTCTGCACCAAACTTCTCACATACAAGGCCCATCTCACCAAGATCTCAGTCTCCAAGTGCATTCCCCAAACTCACTGTCCTGGGCAGATTCTGACTCACAGCGATCCGACGTAACAGGGTGGAAGCACTGTGGTCGAATCTACAGTCCACCCCCACCCCCACCCCCACCCCCACTACCACCACCACCACCACCACCACGGGATTCTGAGACTATACATCTCTACACTTATGGAGCTTCTGGCAATTTCAAAATGCTGACTTTATGGTGAGCAGCCCAATGCGCGAACGACATTCTATTCCCACTTGACAGGTGAAGCCACGAAGGCTCAGAGAAAGAAAGTCCACGTCCCAGTTCCCACTCCCAGAAAGGGGCCAGTGTTCCACTGCTCTCCTGCTAGGCAGGCGAGCTTGACTTGCCTCATTAGCTGCGGGACCGCGGACTCTCGCTACAACAATCAGGTGGGCAAAAGACACTGATGAGAAGGGAGGTCATTCAAATGCAAGAAGAAAACGCCAAAGTCACTTTCTAATGATGGAGCAGCCCCTGCAGGCTGACATGTTTACACCCGTTCAGGGGAAGCAAAAACAAACCTCCCAGATTGGTTCCAAGGAGAGAATGGGTTTAGGGCACTGTCGTCATTCTCCATGGCAGTTCCCAGAGGACAGATTGAGTAATACAACCACCCGGACTACACTCTCCCTCCACGAGCAAGGAGGATATAGGGTTACACAGTCATGTCTAAAGGGTTCTGGCGACACAACCCAGATGTTTAATTGCAAAAGTCTGCCTCTTCCTGTAAGCAGTGCCACGCATCATGGAGCCTGGCTGTACTCGGATGACAGATCAGTCCAAAAGCGTCCAGAGCAATTTGGAGGATGAAATGGAAAAGCAAACTCATGCCCCAGGTCATTCGAAATCTGGGAGATGTTGCCCCACACCCCCCACCCCCAGCCAAACAGGAAACAAATCCAAACTCACAGGAGGAAAAAAAAAATCTACTAACAAAATGAACAGAGAAAGGAAATTCCTCGTGCCCCGTGAGAATGGCATTGTCCAGGGAGAATTTTTAAAAATTGATCTTTACAGACTGCTGGAGCATAACAGCCAGTTAACAGCTGGCCACAAAGAAAAATGGAACCAGGGGCCGTGTTTTGCATGCCTCTGTGGGCTCACGTGTGACAAAAAAACCCAACCAACACATTTAACCAACGCATCGAGCCCGTAAATGTAGACTACAGCAAAGGTTCATAAAACGCATGACTACTCTACAAAAAGACTATTAAAATAATTTCATTAAAGTCAAAAACGAGAATAAAAACTGCTTAAAACCCCAAGCACTGTGTTGCTGCATTATTCGGGGGAGCCAAGGATTGGAAACCACCCATGTGATGAGCCCATGGAAATGTGAAAGGAAATCCCAACAGACGAAGTTGACGAAACAGACACAGCCACATTCACCCAGAAGGATGAGTCAGGAAAGAGGTTATAATACAATGCACATGTGGGAAAAGCAGAAAACAGAATTGTATCTGGAGCATGAGCTCAACCATCTACAAACACACATTCTGATGAACAAAGGCTGGGCGGAAAGAGGAAAACTGAAAACAGCTGTTGCTTAGCAGTGGCCGGATCCCCTCCACCCTCCCTCCCTTATTGCCTTTCATTGGTGGTAAAAATAGCTTCCTCACAATTTTGAACTCGGAAGGAAATAATTCACTTCCTGTTCCATGCACCCTGAAGTACAGCCCCATATTTTCGCTACCAAAGAACCTCTTAAAAAGAAGTTCCTTGAGTTTGTTAAAGATGATGGAAATTTGGAAATGATGTATGGTTTTCACAAACTCGCCTAGCTGAGCATTAAAAGGCTGCCTGGGCTTGAACAATTAAGAAGCTAAGAAGCATCAACAACAGCTGAGCAGCCACCGAAAAGGTACTTACTGTTTCTCTCGAAGAGCCGATGGCAAACTTCCTTTTGCTTATGATCTTTATTGCTACCTTCTTACACGTTTTCCTCTCAAAAGCCAACTTCACCTCACCACAGGCACCACTGTGGGAAAAGCACACGTCACGGCATCTAGTCGTTATGAATCACCAGGACCACCCTCCTGTGCCCCCTTGCACTGACTTTATACTCAACAGCCCTCCCCATGTCTACATTCCAAGAACACATGAAGCCGCAGTCATGTCAAATGTCAGGAACATCTCCTCTCATGATGTGCTCAGCATACAGTGAACAAGCATGGTGAAAGGACACAACCCTGACACACACCTTTCCTGATGTGAACCATGCAGCATTCCCTTGTTCTGTTCGCACAACTGCCTGTGATCCATGTATGTATAAGTTCTGCATGAGCACAAGGAAATGGTCTGGAATTTCATCCCATCTTCTCAAGGTTATCCATAGTTTGTTTGATCCATATAGTCAAATGCCTTGACATAGTCAATTAAACATAAGTAAACATCTTCCTGGAATTTTCTACTGTCAGCCACGATCCATCTGACATCCCCAATGATATCCCTTTCTCAATCTGCCCTGTGCCTCTAGGAAGTCCCTGTTGCAACCATTGTTGATGATCTTCAGCAAAATTTTACTTACATATGGTATCAGTGAGATTGTCCTAAAATTTGATCATTTGGTTGGGTCATCTTTCTTTGGAATGGAGAATTGAAAGGTGGTAAAGTAGCCCAATGCCTAACCACAGGTGCCACCAGAGTGCCCTATTGAGGTTGATACACGACCAAAATTAGGGCTATTACTGATATCTTGAACCAAATGTTGACGTTGGGAGAACCGTTCTTTCTGCTAGGTTTTTCAGACAAAGTTTTGAATCTGGGTAATTGGTCACCATTATAATTTCAGAGAAATTGTGCTGGGCTTTTGTGCTGGGACATTGTGTGATGTAGTAATGTCTGTCTTAAACACCTTCCCTAAGGAAGTGGCTTTCAATGTATTAGGAGGGTATCTGACAGAAGAGCCAAAGACCTTCAGTCAAACTTGGCATAGAATAAAACAATACAACAGCATTAGCTTTTTTAGACTCACTCTCTTGAGGCGCTGCAGTATGTAACTCACAAAGCCTACAACAGAAGCCAGCAACTAACAACAAGACGTTTTAGATGGTCCCCCACCCTGTCTCCATTTCAAGCCTGCCCTTCTTTTAACCTGCTGTTGAGTTGATTGTAACTCACAATGCTACTACAAGGCAAAGCAGCAACAAGACCAGGCAGGACTGCCCCAGCAAGGTCTTCAAGACCGTAAATCTTTCCGGAAGTGGACAGGTTTTCCCCACCGAGCAGCAGGTGGGTTCAAACCACCAAGCATTTGCTTAGCAGGTAAGCACTTAACCACTACGGCATCAGAGCATCTGCTCCCTGGCAAATGCTCTTCAGCAAGCGCGGTCAGTTAGGCTGACAGATTCCAAGGTAGCTCCTCACGTTCCTTGAGTGTGGGTATAACCTGTAACTTGACTTCTAACCAAGAGAGAAGGGTAAAAGTAACGGGGTGTCCCTTCCTTGATGACAGTATGTAAGAGTGCAACTTCTGTCTTTCCTTGGCCAGCTTTAAAGAAGCCAGCTGCCGTATTGGGTGCTGCCCAGCAGAGAAGGTCATGTGGCAAAGAGCTGAGGGCAAGCCCTCACTAGCGGCTGACAAGTACTTCAATGCTGCCAGTCACCAACTGAGCTTGGAAAAAACCAGTCCTGGCCAACATATTCAATGGATAGATTTAAGAGGACACAGGTAAGTCATGCTTGGATTCCTTAACCACAGAAAGTAGACGGTAATAAATATGTTGTTTTAAGACATGAAGCTCATACCAAGTTACAGCAAGTGATACTAATAATCAGCCAGACCGATGGAGTAATACTGAGCCCAAATGAGACCAGGCTTTTAGCTGAGACATCAGAGACAAAAGGGGCCGGATGTCTCAAAAGTACTGCCCTCTTCCAAAACAGCCACCACAATCCCGAAAAAGAGTAACGTTGAAGGACTCAAGACTTTCCAACTTTAAAACAGACTATAAAGTTACAGTAATCCATACAGTGTGGTGCTCACATAAGGGGACAAAGATCTGTCTTTATAGATTGAAACACCAGAATTAAGCCCTCATGTTTATGGTCAGATGTTTAACAAAGGTGTCAACGCTATTCAATGTGGAAAGTTTAGTCCAACAAATAGTGCTGGGACAGACAGAACAGAATGAAGCTAGATTCTTACTTCACACTATATACAAAAAAAGGCAACTCCAGATGAATCAAAGATGTGAATGCAGGGCTGAGCCCCGGTGGTATAAGTGGTTGAGTGCGGGACTGCGGCCCGCGGGCTTGGCGGTTCAAATCCAGCGATGGCTCTCAGGAGCAGCGCTGGGTAGCTCCCACAACCACCAGAGGCAGTGATGCCCACCCCCCGCCAAAAAAAAAGACAGAACTCTTGAACGCAAAAACTCTGAAGACCAATACACAGTTTTTTAAAAGGGTCATGGTTTTGAATCAACTTTTTCAGAAAGAAGATATAGAAATTGCCAACAAGCACGTAAAAAGATGCTCAGTGCAACGTGTTGTAAGGGGAATGGAAGCAAAAGCCCAACGAGATATTACTTCACACTCATTAGAATAGCTGTAAGTGAAAATGAAAAAGAACACGTGTTAGTGAGAACATGGATCAAAAGAGCAATCACTGGCTGAGCCCTGGTGGCGTAGTGGTTGTGCACGGGACTGCAACCCACTGGGTTGGAGGTTCAAATCCAGCAGCAAGGTTGGGCCTCCTACTCCCACCACCAGAGGGCAGTGATGCCAAAAAAAAAAAAAGAGCAACTTTCAAAAACAATCTGACAGGACCACCAACTGTCAAGCAAACTAGTAACAATGAGCACGAGAAGGAAGAAAATGTCCTAACATTGTGAGTAAAGTCTGAATTCTATCATGTGTGAATTATAAGCCAGTGAAATGGACGAAAAAATATCATACAGTGTTACCATTTGATCCAGTAGTCGCAGTCCTACTAGCGGTTACACACGAGCAGGAACAAGACACGTCCACACAAAACTTGTACACGAGTGTTCATAGCACCATTACTCACTAAGGGCCCAAATGTGGAAATGACCCAAATATCTATAGATTGATGAATCCAACCCCAAAACAAAATCCACTGCCATCAAATCGATCTCAACTCCTTGAGCCCGTATTTAGGGTTTCCGAAGCTGCAAATCTCTATGGGATTGAAGAGCTTCGTCTCTCTCTCTCTCCTGGAGGGGGCGGTAGCTTTGAACTGCCACCCTTTTCGTTAGTAATGCAAATCAAGATTGGTACAGAATATGAGTAAGTAAATATGGCATATTTCTACAATGAAACATTATTAGGTAAGGCAAAAATTAAAGTATCAATAAAGGTTACATGGGAAAAAATCTCTCAAAGAACTATGAAAAGCTATAAAAGACTACATATTCCATTTGAGACATTAGAAAAAGAAAATTACAAAAAATGAGAACATAAGGTTTTCACATCAAAAGCAGCAGACTACAATAGTTACAGAAAGTGGGGGGTTGCGAGAGAATTGGGAGGGAAGAGGAAGAAAACACGCTATTTTTGAATTGCCGACATTGGGGATTGCCGCCACACGTGCAACCAGTGGCCACCAGGGCTCTCATGACACTCTGTTTTTAAGAGAGAAATAGTAACACAGAGATACATGTTGTTGTTGCTGTTGTTAAGTGCTGTCAAGTCAATTGCAACCCAGAACAATCCTAATACACAAAAGAATGAAATCCCAAGGTCCTGCCTGTCATCTTGAGGATCTCCCCCTTTTTCATGACCCCTCTACTTAAAAACATGATGACCTTCTCCAGGGTCTGGACAACATGTTCAAAGCATAGAAGAGAAGGTCTCATCATTCTTGCCTTGAAGGCACTCTGACTGTACTTCTTCCAAGACAGACTAGTTAGTTCTTTTGACGGTCCATAGTATTTCCTAAATTCTCTGCCAGCACCACAATTCAAATGCCTAGATTCCTCTTCAGTCACCTTTAATGTCCAGCTTTCATACCAAGGCTTGAGCCAGGCACACCTTCATCCTCAGAGTAGCAGCCCGCTTTTCAACACTTTAAAGAGGTCTTGTGCAGCCAATTTACCCAGCGCAATGCACTTTTTGATCTTGGCTGCTGCTTCCTTGAGCATTGATTGCAGAATCAAGCAAGACGAAATCCTTTTAACTTAAGCCAGGGGTGCTCAATACAGCCAGCGGAAATCTACTAGTGGATCGCAAATAATTGTGGGTAGATCGCATGGAATTAAAAAAATAGAAATAAGCCCATCATCAATCCCGTCACTTAATTGATATACAGCACAGCCAATCAGATGCAATCTTAGGTATCAAACACATGCACAAACAACTGTACTAAGTGCAGCAAAGCTGACAAGCCAAGTTATGACAATTTTTTGGGCCTTGATTTTTTTCTCTTCCATGTAAGAAAGGATCTTAAAATGAGTGGGGAGCTGGACCAAGCAAGAAGATGTATCATTTTCATATGGACACTACAAGCCGACATTCAGATGAAGTCCAGAGCCCACGAACAGTTCTGGAACTTACTCACAGAGGGAAAGTATCCAAACATGAAAAAATGTGCTACCTCCTTGACTGCATTATGCAGCTCTACTTATTTATGTGAGTCAGCTTCTTCCCACATAAAGATCATTGAGACCAAGTACCATTCCACCATGACTGATGATCATTTGAAAGTGTGCTTGAGGCTGGCTGTCAGCAGTTTCTGTCTGGATTATGCATCCCAGTGCAAGTCATCTGAGTAAATTCAGGTAATGACAAAAAAATGTATATAGTTAATTGTGTTGTGTTGTGCAATATGGACTCATGCGGTTATGCAAGGTACATAAACAAGCATTGCACAGACAAAGAATCCTCAATGCATTTATGGATAAATGTAATAAATAAAATAAATATATGCATTTTTGTAGTTAGTAGATCATTTTAAGTTGATCATCTTATAAGTGTTTCAGGTCCTCCTCACTTTCATCAAGGTTGGATCCTCTGCATACTGAAGGTTATTATAAGCTTTCCTCCGATCCTGATGTCACACTCTTCAAATAATCTGGCTTCTCTGATGATTTTTAGCATATAGATTGAATAAGTATGATAAGAGGGTACAACCCAGACACACACCTTTTCTGATTTTTTGTTTTGTTTTGTTTTTGTTTTTGTTTGGGGGGGGGGGCAGGGCATCGCTGCCCTCTGGTGGTCGTAGGAGCTACCCAGCTTTGCTCCCGGAGAGCTGCTGCTGGATTTGAAACTACCAAGCCAATGGGCTGCAGTCCCGCACTCAACCACTACGCCACCGGGGCTCAGCCCACCTTTTCTGATTTTAAACCATGCAATGTGCTCTTGTTCTGTTCCTACAACTGCCTCTTGATCCATGTACAAATTCCAAATGAACACAAGGAAGAGTTTTGGAATTCCCATTCTTCTCAAGGATATCCAGTCTGTTATGATCCACACAGTCGAATGCCTTGGCCATAGTCAATAAAACACAAGTAAACATCTTTCTGGTATTCTCTGCTTTCAGCCAAGATCCATCTGACATCAGCAGTGCTATCCTTTATTCCAAATACATATAGACAGTAAGTAGTACAAATAGACATGTAGGTAAAAAATAATAGATGGTATGCACACAAAGAGAGACCCCATATTGTATGATTCCATTTATAGGAAATGTTCAAAATAGACAATCCATAGAAATAGCAAGCAGATTTGTGGTTGCCAGGGGCTAGGGGAAGAGGGCAGTGAGAAGTTATTACTAGTAAGCCTTGCTTTGAGGAGTGATAAAAAATGTTGCACGAGCTGAGCCCCAGTGGTGTAGTGGTTGAGTGCGGGACTGTGGCCCACTGGCTTGGCGGTTCAAATACAGCAGGAGCAAGGCTGGGCCTCCCACTCCCCCCAGAGGGCAGTGATGTGCCCCCCCACAAAAAAAAATGTTCCACGTTTCATAGCGGTGATGGTCCCTGAAGAAGGACATCATGGATGGTAAAGGAGAGGCTCAACATAAAAAGAGGAAATCTCTCAATGAGATGGAGTTCCAGTAGCTGCCAACAGTGGGTGCGAGCATAGGCATGACAGTGAGGATAACATGGACAGTGAGGATAACAGTGAGGATAACATGGAGCAGTGCACTAACAACGAAATGGTTGCAAAACTCTGTGACTATACTAAAAACTATAGAACTGTACAGTGTACATGAGAAATTATATAGCATATAAATTACATCTTAATAAAATTGCTATAAAAGAGCTGTCAAGTAGATAAAATCTACATACCAAAAAAAATTCATTTCCTTTTTTAATCAATAAATCAGTAATATGTCCATCATAAGTAATATCCTACAGAAAGCTCTATCTATTTTATATTCATTACTCTATTTTATAAATAGTGAATGTTATCAAACCAGGAGCCCAAAGCTAAACAATAAGAAAAGTTTAGTAAAATAACGAAATTATGTGCAAATTTGCTAAGGACAAAGAAAAGAAAAATTACCTTCCAAGAGTTTTTGACAGGATGTATTCATCTCTTAATTCCTTAGGATAAACTGACTGATCATCTACAGTCAGATCAAAAAACACAAAAACTGAAGGGGGAAAAAAAGCAGAAAAAGGCATTCATTAACTCATTAATTCATTCTAGAGGAATAAGATCATTAACTTGATAATTTAATAAACACATGCTATATAATGATTACTTGAAATTACCTTACATTTGATATAGAACCCTATGGGAATTACTCAAGAGGGTAACACGCATTACGGAGAACCCTGAGAAATGAGAATCAAATTCCTCCTTCCAGAAAGTACACAGCATTCCTCTCACTGCAATGCAGACACAGGAAACTCGGAATATCGATGCTGTCCTGCTTCCATGACCACGGAATATTAACCAGCTTACTAGAGAATGAACATGGGTATTTTCCACTAAGAGGC
Organism: Nesogale talazaci; assembly: GCA_004026705.1. Taxonomy (NCBI): domain Eukaryota; kingdom Metazoa; phylum Chordata; class Mammalia; order Afrosoricida; family Tenrecidae; genus Nesogale; species Nesogale talazaci. The sequence goes on from PVJH01028055.1 coordinate 24,209, forward strand.
AGCAAGCTTGCATGACCAGGGCACCCAGGCAGTCGAGTCGGGCTCCAGCTCTCTCCCCTACAACATTTAAACCTCTAGTCTCTGCTATCTGATCGTGAGAAGCATCTTCAATCTGTTTGTAACACTCGATCAATGACATTTTCCAAACAAATCTCTTGTCTCTACTGCTTGGCCTGTGTGTAAAGCACGCTGCCTCAGAGATCCTCTGGCTTCCCTAGTGCAGGAGACAGATAGCAGACAGGCCTCCACCCTCTGCTTTCTTTACCTATTCTGACACCAACCTTTCTGGCCAGGACACTCGACTGCTATGCTGGGTCCCACAGATCATGGCAATGGCCGCAGAGTTCACACAAAACTCACAAAAATGGGAGTTAATTAGGGAAATGAGGGTTTAAGTCCCTGTTCCACAGCAGTGCCTCTCCTCAGCCAGCAGCCATCTGTCTGTCTCCCTCGTCCTCAGTCTCTTAGCCCCTTGGCCTCTGCCTCCATGGGCCACTACTCTACCTTGGGGCCTCAGTCTCCACACTGCTCTTATGTTTTGTCTCATGGTCTCCTTGTCTGGGCCTCTGGTCTGTCTGGCTCCTTTGTCCTGGCCCATGATCTCTGTGCTGCAGTCCCTGGTGCAGGCTCATCCTTTGCCACTTCAGACATAAAAAGGGATAACAAAATCCCCCCACCCCTCAAAAAGGAATTTGTTTTCAAAGATGTATTTACATTTTTTCACAAAACCTTATCATCGCCTTCAAAGTACTCTCCGCTACACGTAATGCATTTGTCAAATCTACGATTTCATTCTTGGAAATACATTTCAAATTCATCTGTTTGGATGGCTGACAGCACCTCCGTCGTTTTTTTTTTTTCTTCACCTCTTCTACACTATCAAACCACTGTCCCTTCAGGTCTCTCTGCATTCACAGAAATAAAAAGAAGTCGCACAGAGTCTGGTCAGGTGAGTAATGTGCGTTGGGCAAGAGAGGCAAGCTGGTTTTTGCCAAAACCTGGCACATTGGGATGGCTGTGTGTAGGTGCATTGTTGTGGTGGCAAAAACAGTTTCCTGTCTGCCACAAATTGGGTCTTTTGTCACCTATTGTTATGCAATCTTTTCAAAACCTTTAACTAGAAAGCTTGATTAACAATCTAGCCTGGGCTGAGCCCCGGTGGCGTAGTGGTTGTGCACGGGACTGCGGCCCACTGGGGCGGAGGTTCAATTCCGGCTCCCAGGAGCAAAGGCTGGGCCTCCTACTCCCACCACCTGGGCAGTGATGCCTAAAAAAAAATAATAATAAAATAAAATAAAAAATTTAAAAAACAAAAAAACAATCTAGCCTGGTGGAATGAAGTCCAAATGCACTTTGACTCAATATTTTCATCCATAATGATAATCCAGAATGAGATTTGTCATCAATTGACATTTTACCTTTTTGAAACGAGAAAACCCCTCGTATACTTTACCTTTTCCCACAGCGATGTCTTTGTAGGTTGTGTTCAACATCACAATAACAGTTTCTGTGGCATTTTTCTCAAGTAGGAAACAAAATTTCAGTCATATGATAGTCTCTTAAAACAGCCATCACAAAAATTAAGTTTCAAGCAAAACTAACGAAAAACTTCACTGTGACTTGAAAGAACCTTCCCAGAAGACGTCACTGGGTGCACTAACTCAAAGCAAGTTGTTCAATGTTCCCCATGGGAAAAGCGCATACTATAAAAGCTCCACTCCACCCAGCACAACTCTGGGGTTTGTTGTTTGTTTTGTTTGGAGGGGCGGGGAGTTACCCTCATAGATCTTGAATATGCTCCAGTCGCTCTTCTTCTTTGACCCAGGATTTTCAGTTGTCCATGATGGCTCTCACACACAGAAGGATGACTTGGATGGAGGAGTGGTTTTTGTCTTTCAGCGAACCATTCTCCCCAAGAAATAAAGGGTAGTGTCTTAGATCTCATGTTGAAAATCCCTCCAAAATGAAAAGATAGCCACAGGGAAAGGAGGCTTAAATTTTTAATACCCTACAAAAGGGACTATGGCTAAAAGGGCCATATTAACTGATACCTGTCACCTATATCTCAAAATAATAATCATAAATCAGTTGCTAGGCCAAGTTTCCAGCCAGTTATCAAGCCTAAAATCAAGCCTACAGTTATCTCAAGTGCACAATCAACTATAGTAAATTTCCAACTGCTGGTAATATTTACACAAGAGTGGAATGTAAGAACATTGGGTTTGCAAGAGTTCCCATGACAGGTTTTTGAACTCTCTGGAATAACCTAAGGCTTGAGCACAAGCCAGAGAGCCACCGGCATGCGCTTATTTTAAGCTGGTCCACCCGAGGCAGACCCTTAGATTGAGTGAGACCTAGTAGTCTGCCAAGATGTAACTTTTCTGTGGTTTGGTTTTTGTTTTTTGGTTTTTTTTGGGGGGGAGGGGGGGACATCACAGCTCTCTGGAGGTGGGAGTAGGAGTCCCAGCCCCACTGCTGGAATTGAACCTCTGTCCCAGTGGGCCGCAGTCCCGCGCACAACCACAACGCCACCAGGGCTCAGCCCTTTTCTGTGGTTTTAAAAGTGCCTAAAGTCCTAGGTTTCAGTCCCTAATGCCTGAGTTAGAAATGGCAAACATGATCACCCACACAAGCCAGGAAGATAGCTTCCTTCCATGGATGAGGCTGGGTTGATAAGAAAGGCTTCAAAGAAATTTGCCTTTCCAGGTTAAAGTTACAAATATCAGGAAATAGCTAGTACAATGACACTAGGTTGAATGCAGGCTAAGAATACCAGTTTAGTCTACTTTTAATAATCTATAGGCTCCGGTGGCATAGTGGTTGTGCGTGGACTGCGGCACACTGGGACGAAGGTTCAAGTCCAGCAGTGGGGCTGGGCCTCCTACTCCCACCACCAGATAGCAGTGATGCCCCCCCAAAAAAAAAATCTATAGGGAGTCTTTGCCCAAGCTTTAATAGGTGCTCCTTAACAAGATCGGGGAGTACATAAAGGGTCCCATACAAACAATTAGAAATAGAATCCACAGCTTGTCAAGTGGAACATAGGCCAAACTTCAAAATCCAGTTACCCCCTTCGAGCATGTGCACATAAACAGTGGAAGACTTATTGCAGTGACGTGAAATGACTTCGTAACTTTTTTTTGTTTTGTTTTGTTTTGTTTTTTGGGGGGGGCATCGCTGCTCTCCGGTGGTGGGAGTAGGAGGCCCAGCCCCACTGCTGGAATTGAACCTCCGTCCCAGTGGGCCGCAGTCCCGCGCACAACCACGACGCCACCGGGGCTCAGCGTGAAATGACTTTGGATGGCTCTTCTATCCAAAGTTTTTGTTGCTGTTGAGTCAGGTCCGACTCCTCGTGAGATATGTACAACATAACGAAACACAGCCTGGTTCTGTGCTGGTCTCACGATTGTTTCTATGTTTGAGCTCCTTGTTGCAGCCCCATGTAAATCCATCTTGTCTGAGACCTTCTTCTGTCTGTCTGCCGCTCTACTTTACGAAGCATGATGCCCTTCTCCAGGCACTGGTTTCTCCAAACAACAGGTCTAAAGTACGTGAGATGAAATCTCACCACTCTTGCCGCCTCTATGC
>PVJH01028056.1:5584-27924 GCA_004026705.1 Nesogale talazaci
GGGGCGGGCCGCCCTTACCGCCTGCCCACCCCGCGCGATCGCGGGGACCCGAGGGGCGGTGGTGCCTGGCCCTTTAAGAAGGGGGGCCCTCTCTGGCCCGGGCTGCTTCCGGCGCCCACCGCAGGGCGGGGGTCGGAAACGAGGTGTCCTGTCGGACCCCTGTATGGGACCGGCCTGCGCTGTCCCCGAGTGTCGCCTCTGCCCCCATCCGGTGGAAAGAGCAGCACCCCCACCCCGCCCATTCCACAGGTGGGCAGGCCGAGGACTCCGGTGGAACAGACGCACCTAAGTCTGACTCCTGACTGTGGTAACCCCAACAGGGTTACCTGTGCCGGGAAGAGGCCGGCGTGGGACGGGGCGGGCGGGTGGAGCTTCCTTCCCTTCCCGGGGAGGCCTGGAAGCTAGCCCTGGGATTTCTCTCCAGGTAGTGAGGGGCCCGCCGCCCGCCCTGTGGTGGAGACCGGCTACCTGGGGTCTGTGGGCCTTTGTCCTGGTGACTCAACAGGTTAAGCGCTGGGCGACCTAGGTGGTACATTTGAAGCTACCAGCTGATGGGCCAGCACCAGGAGAATACCCTGTCCTGCAGCAGACTGTCTCCCAGAATGGCTCCTAGGGGGACAGCCTGGAGGGCAACAGGTTTAGGTCAGGTCTCTTGGACCTGCAGTGGGGATCAGATCAGATTCAGGGGCACGTGTGTGGGGGGGAGCTGTATGCACATCGGAGGGTGGTAGGGTATTGACAGGCAATTGTCTTTGTTGTCATCATTGAGTGCCTACTGTGTGCTGGGGTATAGCTTTAGGGGAGACACACCCCTTTCTCTAAGGAAAGTTTATGCAGCCGGCTACTTGTTAGGCTGCTCAACCCAAGGGAGGTGGTTCAAAACCACCATCTGCCCTTTGGTACAAAGCCTGGGCTTTGCACACCCCCGTCCCCCAGCCTCTCCCCCCCCCTCCCCCCCAGGGTCGTTAGGACTCAGAAACCAGGCACTGGCAGTGGTGTTCTCTTACTGTTTGGTTGGAGGAGGGGCAGCCAAGAGGGGCAGCAAGCCAGCAGCTGCGCCAAAGGGCTCAGACACAGCCACAGCCGTGCGGAAGGAAGGCGAGGTGCGCTGGAAGCACCTTGGCCACAGTTTACACACTTCGTTTACACACAGGAAGCTGAGCGGCGGCAGACCGGGCGCCAGCAGTAGGTCCCCGTGTTAGTCCCTCGGATGAAGAAGGGATGGTGGTGGGCCGGCCTGGCCTCGGGGGTGGGGGATGGGGAAGAGAGTCTGCAGTCTGGGCCTGAGCTGTGGGGGTGGGGGTATAGTAGCGATCCTGTCACCACATCCGGGAGCTGGAGCCCCGGAGGGAAGGAAGTCTGAGGCCCAAGTGAAAACCCAAACCTTCCCCCTGGGGAAGCTGGCCGGCGCACTGGGATGTGGGGAGCTGAATCACATGGGGCCCCGGCCAGGCTCTGGCCGTCCCCTTCGCCTCTGTGGGCAGAGGTGGCCACATGCTGCCACAGGCCAGCCACCCAGCAGGGGCCTGCTTCCCCGCCCCCCACCCCCGCCCCTGCTTTCCTGAAGATGCCAGCTCCAAGCGAGCGTGCTGGGGCTTCAGAGACGGTGGGCTGGGAGTCTGGGGGCCATTCTGCGGGTGAGCCGGAGACCCCCGCCCACCTGCTTCTATCTGGTCCTTGGTCTTCGAAGCCACACGCAGAGAACTGCCTCCCGAGGAGGGCAGTACTGCCTGATGGGCCCCTGCCACCTCAGGGACCCACCTGTCCCTGGTGTGGGGGCGGGGCAGTGAGGGACCAGCTTCGGAAGGGAGTTGAGAGTTGAATGTCACAGACTGCCTGCCGGGCCCGCCCCTGGGCCACTGCTGCCCCTGGGGAGTGCTTAGAGACGGAGATTCGGTCCTCTGCCCCCATTTCCGCCTCCCCGCCCCAAGCTGAGCTTTCTCTGATCTTCCAGGCACTGCACCCGCAGCTGAGCCAGCTCGCCCACCCCAGCACCCAGCGTGGCAGTCAGCAGCCAGACCCGCTTACTCCAAAGGGTTTATTGAGACAAGTTTTCACGGACAAATCCAGGGGCAGTGGGGAGGGGACTTATAAACAGGAAGTGGGGCGGGGGTCCCGTGGGGGCAGGGGCCCAAATGAAGACAGGGAAATAAATAGAGGGGAGCAGGGGTGGGAGAGGAGACTGACGCCAATTATCACACAGTGATAACACCCGGGGCCCACAGCCCCTTCTTTACAGATTTACAAGGAGGCTCGGCCCCTCTGGCCTCCGGGCCGTGTCGCTGCGGCCCACAGGGAGGCCTGGGGGATTGGCTGGCCCTGGCGACAGCGCTGGTTAGTGTATGGAAGGCGGCGTGGAGCTGGCAGGAGCCAGGGGTTGGGGGGGACCCCCCTCTCGGCCCAGTTCCCACCAGGTTTGAGGATGAGGGGTGGGGGGTCTCAGGGGACCTGGCACCTTCTGGCGGTGTGGAAAAGTAGAGCCTCAAGGACCCTGCCCCCAACTGGACTGCCCTGAGGGCAGTGGTCAGGCGGGGCTGGGGAGCGAGGGTTAGGCTCTGAGACAGAGAGAGAGAATCCCCTACTCCCAGGTAGGTCATGGAGGAGGGGCTCCTGGGGGGGCCCCTTTAGCACCACCAGACCACAGCAGGCGGCAGGGGGTGAGGGTGGGCCGGGCCGGGCCTCCGAGGCCCCGACAGGAGGCTGGGAGGCACCTGTGGGAGACGAGGAGACAGCCTCACACCTGCTCCTGGGAGGGGGTGGCCATCGGCCCGGGGGACGGCGCCTCTCTCCGGCCCCCAGCACAGAAGGCTGGCAGCCCTCACCTCGGCCTCTAGCCCCGCTCCTCGGCCAGGGCGGGCCCGGGAGGCATCATACGAAGACCTTGGCCAGGGCGTCGGCGCCGGCGCTGGCGATGAGGGCCTTGCTGGGGTGGCAGGCCACGGCGTGGATAGCCTCCTCGTGCTTCTTGCGGTGGGCGGTGATCTCCTGCACGCACGTCCTGTTGTCCAGGCTCCACAGGCGCAGGGAGCAGTCGTGACCTGAGCGTAAGCCAGGGGTTGCCAGCGGCCGCCTGGCCACTTGCCTAGCCTCCCTGCAGACCCGCCCACGCCCCCCCCTCCCCCCCCACTGTCCTGTATTTGCCCAAGTGCCTCCAGCCCTAGGGCAGCCTGGACAGCTGGAGGCAGTGAGAGCCACTGGAGCACCCACCACAGCCCCCCTGCCCCTGGGGGTGGGGTGATGTCTGAGAGCCCAGGTGAACAGCAGTCAGGTGCCCGCCTCCCGCCCCCAATGGCTCATCTCAGCACTGGGAGGCTGAATGGAGCACCGCAGGTGCCTGGCACCCCAGTCCTTCCCGTTCCCACTGGCTGCGGACTCAAGCAGGGCTCCCTGGGCCCCGCTTTCCCCTGTGGGACTCCTAGCCTGGCAATCACTATGCAGGCCAGGTCTCCCAGCTTCTCTGACACTCAGCCTGCCCGTCAGAGAAAAGGGGTTGGCGTTTCCAAGATCCAGCACCGTAACCTGAGTCACAGGCCTGTCTGTATGACTATGCTAACTCCAGGGGCACCCCCACCCCATGGCCCCCTATCAGGTTCCAGCCCATTCTCCACCAGCTCTTGGCTCAGCAGGTCCCAAAACACCTTCCTGGGACCACTGTCTGGGCTAGGGCATCCAGCTGGCACCTGTGGGGCCTATGATGCCCAACTTACTGCCTGACATCAGGAACACGCCGTTGGGGTCCACGGCCAGGCAGGTGACAGCATCCAGGTGAGCCACCATGGAGTGCACGGACTTCCCTGAGGGGGAAGAGGGAGGGCAGGGGCTTAAGGAGGTGCTGAGATGCCCCTCCGCCCCCACCCCAGCTCACTGAGCTTCAGGGTAGAAAGGGAGGGGGAGGGGCACAGGAGGTGCTGAGAGGGGATTGGGGGGCGGGGGGGGTGCGCCAAGGGCCTCACCTGTCCGATTGTCCAGGAAGCGGATGCCTCTGTCATCATGGGCGGTGATAGTGAGGGGCTGGGTGGGGTGACTCACCACCTGGTTGATCTGGGTTGGGCCTGCACGGAGAAGGCGACAGAGGGAGGGTCACATAATGGGAAAAGGTCCAGAGCGGCCGGAGAAGGGACAGTGGTGGGGGCCCCTCGCCCAAGCCCAGCAGCCCCTTACCGCTGCTCCCCCGAGATTCCAGCGTGAGGAGAGCGCTGCCAGCCTCCAAGTCGTACAGGACAGTGTCACCCGAGCGGAAGGCGGCCACGCCGTGAGCAGGGTCGGAGCTGGCAAAGGCCACTGAGGTGGGGATGCCGTGCTCTGGGGCAGGAGGAGAGAAGGCTGTCCGAGGGCCTTCACCAGGGCCCCCCTCCCCAGGGCTCAGGCCCTCCTGCTCTTACCAGCGGTGGTGGGGAAGGTTCGGAGGCAGGTGGGGCTGCTGCTGCTGGGGTCCCAGATGCGCACGGTGCCGTCGGCTGAGCAGGAGGCCAGGCGCTGGGAGGCGGGGCTGAAGGCCAAGCCCCAGACGGCGTCCCCGTGGCCCTCCAGGACGTGGCTCAGCACACTGGGGTCTGGCCCAGGTGCAAGGAGGAAGCAGGCCGGTCAGGGCTGCCGGCCAGACTGGCTCGAGTCATCCCCTGCATCTATCCCTGGACGTCCCCACTCCCACCTTGGGCCACCAGTCTGACCACCAGCGTGTTCAATGGCATCCAGGGCCCACGACAGCTGGCGTTGACGCGTTGGCAGGCAGGTCTCTGACCCTGCCACTGCCCCCCCCTCTGGGTCCCCCCCCTCCACCTCCAGGGGTGCTGGGCTTCGACTTTAAGACGGAGTCATGACCCAGTCTCTCCACGCTAGCATCCAAGGGCCCGCAGAGACCAGGCGAGTCCAGGGGGCTGGAGGGGCTCATTCCCAGGTCCCACTGCCCCCTAACCTTCCAGTCCACAAAGGTGCCTCTGGCTCTCAGGCCCTCACCTTTCACAGGTTGAGACAGCCCTCCCCAACACACACCTCTGGAAAACGGGGCATGCCTGTGTGGCGAGGACCCTTGGACCAGCAGGTCACTCCCCTGCTCATCTACCCAGGACAAGAGGCCACCCCCGGGGTACAGCGGGCCGGGCTGGCTCAGCTCCCCGCCCATCTGTGCAGAGCCGGACCCTCCCAGGTGCGGGTCCAGAGTCCAGTTCTCCCCGGCCAGGGCAGCCTCACCGTATCCGTCGTAGGGGTCCATGTTGAGGTCCGGGATCTTCCAGCTGTGGATGCGGGCGTCCGCCCCGCCGCTGTAACAGTGCTCACTGTTGCTGCCCATGGCCACTGCCAGCACGGGGCCCCTGGAGAAGGATGGGGATGGTGGTACCCATGAGCCCAGTTTCCCCCCTTCCCCCCCCCCCCAGGCTCCTTCCAGCTCTCCACTCTCTCTCGAGAGCTGCTCCGGGGTGAGGGGAACCTCACCCCAGGGCCGCGCAGCCCTTGAGGCACTAGGCCGGGTGAGGTGGGGGTGGGGGTCCTCCCCTACCTGTGAGCCCGGAAGGCATGGATGGGTTCGACGTCAAGTGCAGCGTTCCTGTGGGGGAATCAAGGGGCATCAGAACCCCTGGCCCGGCCTGGGCCCAGGCCTGCCCCGCCACCCCCATCCCATCCCGCGCTCTCACTTCTTGGCCGAGCCGGCCTTCTGCAGGTTCCAGAGCTTGAGCGTGCCGTCCTCGGAGGCAGTGAGCAGGGCGGCCTGGCTGTGGTGGAAGGCCAGCGCGCGGATGCCGTCGTAGTGCGAGCGCAGCGTGAACCGGGGGCTCCACGTCTTCTTGAAGGCGTCTTTGCTGTCGGACAGCTGTGGGCCAGGCAGCACACCTCAGGACCTCCTGGCACCCACCCGGTAGGCGAGGCCCTCCGCACCTCCCGGGGAGGGGAGGGGAAGGGAGGGGGGCCAGATGGACTCAGCCGGGAAAAGCCTCCTCGCCCACCTCGAAGTCAAGGGCTCCTGCCGTCCCCAAGGCCGCACAGCCCCCACCTGCTGGTTGGAAGGGTCACCTCAGGGCTTCCTCACCGACCCTGCAGCCAAGGGCCCCTTGACGTCCCCGAGGGCCTCAGCTGCCTGCCCCTGTGTTCTCTCCCAGAAGACTGTGTGTGGGGCAAGCCAAGCAGTCCAGCCAGCCGTGCAGGACAGGCCCAGGCTGTGTGCTGAGGAAGCAGGGTCACCAGGCAGCCCGGCCAGCCCGGTGCCCCAGGGCCAGAGGGTTCTGACTCAGTGACGCTGACCCCACAGGGCAGAGCACACCTGCCCCAGGGCTTCCACGGCTGCCATCTTTAGGAGCCAGGGGTAATGGAGGAGCCGCTGGTGGGCCCGACCCTCTAGCCCCTCCATTGGCAGTGGGTGTTTACTAACCACGTGCCATCGGGCCCCACTGTGAGTCACTGCAAACACCAACCACATTGGCTGCCGCTGAGCAGCCGCCGTAACTGCCCTCGTGGGCTCCCAAGCCTGGGCATCTCCACCGCCTTAGAGAACCAAGTGCCTGCCCTGCGGCTAGAAGCCCGGCCCATAACCACAATGCCACCAGGGCTGCCCCCTCCCCTCACCAGTCCCTGGGAAGATGCACAGCTGAACCCCGCCCGGGGAGATCGCACGGGACGCCCACTCCACACACCAAACCACTGTTCCTCCTGACTCACAGGGACTCTGAATAGTTTCTGGGGTGAACAGACAGCCTGTCTGTGTCCTAGGGAGTAGCTCGCGGGTTTTCAAGTGTGCCTCGCGCCCTGCAGCATACCCACAGCGGTGACAGGGGCCCTCGGATGCCCACGGAGACAGCGATCGGTGCAAGGTGCTCACTGCCGAGCGCTGGGGCAGATGTGGGGATTCCAGAGCCCCCCACCACACGGGCAGGAGGACGAGGTAGAGAAGTGAAGCACCCAGTGAACCATCAGCTCCAAAAGGCTGGCCCCCCTACCGCTGGACAAGCTGTGGGCGGGACACCACGGACCGCCACACGGCTGTCTATGGGCTGGTGGAAGGGCAGCCCGCCAGGTCCAGGTCAGTTCCAGCAAGCAAGCAGCGCCGTGAACGGCGTCAGGGGCTTGTGCTCGTCTGTTTCCCAGGTGCACGTCCGGGCGCTGTTACCACTAGACCACAGTCCCCCCAGTCACCGGGTGTGCGAGAGAAGGCCGGCCGGTGTGAGCTACTGAGAGGGCTCCCGGAGCCAGCACAGAGACAGGAAGTGAGCACGTGCTGTTGGAAAGAGGGTGTCCATGCTGCACGTGGGGGCGGGATCTGCTAGAATGTCATTCTCTGTGCAGGGTGGTCAGGGAGGTGGATTTCCCTGGGGCACTAGGGCTTAGGGAGGGGCTGGGTTGCCAACCACAAGGCCGGTGGTTCAAACACACCAGCTGTTCTGCTGGTGCTCCCGTGCAGACCTACGCGCTCCCACCCCCTGCCCAGGGTCGCTGGATAGAGGAGTGAAAGAAGGCAGACACTGGGCTCCCAGCCAGTCCCTGGAGACGGGATGCTGGACGAGGGGTGACGGCTGAGGGGTGGGCGAGTTCCTGGGTGGGGCGACGCCTAAACTGTGCTTTGGTTCATGTGACGGGGCTGCACAGCCCTGGACCTCGCCTGCAAGCAGGGGAGTGTGGCCGTCCCCTAATCTGGTGTCCATTTGAGGGTGCAGAGTGTGGGGGTGGAGTCTAGCTGTCCATCTGGGGAGAGCCCATGAGACCTCTGCGGGAGCGTGGCCTTCTCCTGAGAATTCTGGGAAATGTGGCCCTTCCTTCTTGGGAGACCTCCCTGAGAAGCCACGTGGACCTCCCCTGATGTGGTCAGAAACCTGGACTTAGAGAAGCCAGGTGGAGAGACTCCTGCCCGCGCCGAGATGCTTCTACCACCCGCTGGCACCCACTGGCCTGTGATCTTCCTGCGTTCAGGTCCTTGCATGTGTTGCGTGAGCCTGAAGAGGACTTTATAGGTTGCTGTCGGGCATGTGGGCTAATATCGGACTCAGGGACGTGATCTGGACTCGGTGGGGTGTTTTCCTCAATGCTCACTTGCTGTTGTATGTAAACCTCTCCCTTAATACACATCTACGTCTTTATGAATTTGTTCCTCTAGTCTACCCCGACTAACACAGGGCGGGAGGAGGGGTGACGTATGATGTGGGGGGGACACCCCAGGAAGCTGATCGGGTGAGTGGGCACCCGGGCCGGGCCCCAGGGGGTGTGCCTGAGCGCGTGAATGGTGGTGACCCACAGAGTGGGGCAGTCAGGGCGTTTGAGAGTCCCCAGGCCCACAGATGGACACCACTGGAGGCAGAGAGGCGAGACTGGGGGCTGCTCTCTGAGCGGGTGGCCCTGTCTTGAGTCAGATGCCAGGGCAGGCTCCTCGGCCGTCTCGAGGAGGGGTGTGCCCCTGCCCGCGCCTCCTGACTGCTGCACATGCCCAGGCCCTCCTCGGCCATCACCGTAGCTAATACAGGGGGAGGGGGCCCGGAGTAGTGGGTGATGTTCCCCAGCTACCTGCCGAGTGCAGGGTGGGCGGTTTCTGGGGGCGGCCACTCCCCGTGCAGCTCTGGCTCCTGGCCTTTTGTCCACAGCCCTCAGGAGAAGGCCCCGTGGGGGCCCCGGGCTATGGGACACACAGGAAGACGTTCCCTCGCCAGTCCCAGGCCTGGGGTACCGCCTTCTGTGCCCCCTGTCCTTACTGATGACCCTCCTCCTCCAGGCCGTTCCCCATAGGCGGCTCTCACCCTTGGCCCACTCCCATGGGTGGGGGCACTTGCCTGGACAGTGGGCTCAGGAGGCCAGATTCCCCGGCAGCGGGAGGGCCCCTTGGCACGCAGGCCGGTGCCCGCCTCGAGGGGGTGGGGGACTTACGTCGCAGCTGAGGTCGTTGTCGTTGGTGACGGTGAGATCTGCCAAGTCCCCCAGGCTCACCTCCCCGCCCCCGATGGTGTCCATGATGAACACGTCTGAGGAGAAGCCAAAGGACCCTGGTGGGGGGAGGGGAGGGCAGGGAAGGGGGAGGGGAGGAGTGAGAAAGGAAGAGGGAGAGAGGATAAGGGCGAGCAGACAGCTGGAATGAAAGAGGCAGACAAACAGACAGGGCAGGCTAAAAGAGAGATGAACAGACAGGCTTCTGGGACAGGGAGACTGCAAGCGGGGCCAGGGGCAGGTCCCCTCCTCCCCCCAACGCAGACGACTCCCCCGAAGTGCTGCAGCTCCCCTCAGGTGGGGAGCCCTCGGGACTGTTTACCTTCATGGGGCCGGGGCTGGGGGGTGCCAGGGGGCGGGCCGGTCACTTTGAGAGGGAGGCCGTCCACATCACGGAGGTCTGCCAACATGCCCTGCAGTTTGACTCGACGGCTCTCTGTGGGGATGAGGTGCAAGGTCGGTGGCACCCTCCCATTTCCGCCCCCAGGCCGCCACATCCCCATCCTCCCTGCCAGCCTGTGGCCTTGTCTGCCACCCAGGGTGCACTAGGGCTGGTGGGGGCAGCACGTCCAGCCAGCTCCCACCCGAGGAGGGCAGGGAGGAAGACAGGCGGCCAGGTCCTGTGGAGTCCTCATCCGTTCCCTCCCTGGAGCCACAAAGGACCGGACAAGCGAGCTGTGGGGGCAGGGCCCCAGGGCGGGGATTTTCCAGGGAAGGGGTGGAAGGGGTAGGGGCCGCCTGCACGGCCAGCACTCTCCTCTCAGGAAGCATATCCGTCCGGTGCAGAGGCCCTGGGCAGGAAGCAGCTGGGGGTGCAGGGTGTGGAGGGGCGGAGCCAGGGTCTGTCTCCCACCCCCACAGGAGACAGACAGGCAGAAGTGGACCAGCATCCGGACGCCGGACTCACCCAGTTCATGGTGGTTTCCGTCTCCGGTACAACGCCGGGGGTCTGGGGACCCTTCCCCGTCCTCCCCGGAGCCCAGGAAATCAAACTCATTGATGGCGTCCTCCGAGTCGTCCTCTTCGTCCTCGTCCTCCATGTCAGGCAGGGGCTTGGAGGGGAGCTGCACCGAGAGTGGCTGGTCAGAGGTCAGAGGCCCTCCTGGAGCCCAGAGACAGACCTGGTTTGCCAGACCTGGGTCTCAGCCTTGCACTGAGCAACCCTGCAGCCATACAGGTGGCTGAGCAGCTAGCTCCCCCTGCTGGGGGCCCGTGGAAGAGCCCTCCCCAGGGGGCGGGGCCTACTAAGCCCAGCCCTCCAGTGGGCTTTACTGCCCTGGGTCTGGTAGGGGACCCTGGGGTGTAATGGTTGCACCTATGGCTGCTACTCCAAGATTGGCAGTTTGAAACCACCAGCAGATCCACAGGAGACGAGGCTGGAAGGAGTCCGTCTGGGAAACCCAGAGGCAGTTCACCTTGTCCTACAGGGTCACAAAGGCTGGCACCGGTTTGTGCCTGGTGGGGAGAGGAGGCAGGCTGCCCAGGTAGGGTCCCAAACTCGCACAGCCTACTCTGCCCTATGGGGCTGCTCGGAGCCAGCCTCGCAAATGCTCAGCTTTAGCTGAGGAGCCCTAGTGGAGCACTGGTTAAGCGCTGGGCTGCTGAAATCAAGAGGTTGGGGGTTCAGATACATCCAAGGGCTGGCTCCTTGGGAGGGAGACTTGGCAACTGGGTCCTGTAGAGACAGTCACGGCATCCTTGAGGACAGCTCCAGAGGTGGGGCTGCACATCTGGGTCGCTGTCCCTCCCTCCCCAGCTCCTTCTCCCTAGTACAGGCTCCTCAGGAAGAAGAGTCAGTGAAGAGGGGGGAGGGGAGAAGAGATACTGGCGGTGGTGTAGGGTGTGGGTGTGTGTGTGTGTGTGTGTGTGTGTGTGTGTGTGTGTGTGTAACTGAGCACGTGCACCATAAAAAAACGAGAAAGAACAAACATTTCAAAAGCAGCCACACCAGTCGCCATCAAGGCAATTCCGACCTCCAGTGCCCCCACAGGGCTGGGCAGCACTGGGCCAGGGTCCCAGAGGCTGCACCACCTCCATTATCGCCCACTGAGGAGTTGGTGGACTCCAACGCCCACCTTCAGGCCAGCAGCGGAGTACTGACCCCCCCAACCCCCGCCCCCAAGGTTTATGACAGTGCGACAATGAAACCCTGGAAAGCCAAAACCTCCTGGAGTGCACAAAAAAGGAAAAGGAAGTCACAAATATTCCCCAGGAAAACGGGTGACCGAGGAGCCTTAAGACTGGCTGCCCCCCCACCCCCATCATTCACCCCCGCCCCCCAGGAGCAGGGTGGAGCCAGACTCCCCGCAGGAGCTCCAGAGAGCAACACAAAACGGACTCTGGGAGCTTCGGTGTGGCTGCACCGAAGAGGGGTGGGGAGCGGTGCGGTGCCGCAGGTACTGCAGCTGTGCTGGCCACAGCCAGGCGCGGACAAGCAGACAGAGGCCCAGAGGAGCCCATATGCCTCAGGTCCCACATTCTGGGCTAGTTCTTATACCCAGGGGCAGCACTGGGGATCAGGAAGGTTTGTGGCTCTCAAAGCCTATTTTTGGGGGGTACGGGAAGGGAATGACTGGTTTTTTCAATTCTACAAAAAGCACGTGTTAGGGCTGAGCCCCGGTGGTACAGTGGTTGAGTGCAGGACTGCAGCTCACTGGCTTGGCGGTTCAGATCCAGCAGCAGCTCTCCAGGAGCGAGGCTGGGCCTCCTATTCCCACCAGGGGGCAGTGATGCAAAAAAAAAAATTTTAAAGCACGTATTACTTTTAGAGTGAAATTCCTGGGTGATGCAAACAGTTAAGTGCTCAACTAATAGCCAAGCCAAGAAGTGGGAGGGTCAAACTCCCGAGGGAGGGGGGAGCAGAGCGGCCATCTGCCTCTGGAAGGTCCCCGGCTCGAAACCCCGTGCGTGGGGCGGCTCACACAAAGGGGTCAGCGACCACTTTGAGGTTGAGGGAAACGATGACATCCATCCCCTCCAGGAGCAGCAATGGTGGGGTCATGGTTTCGCAATGGGCTGCTCACCACAAGGTCGGCAGTTCCAAACCCCCAGGCGCTCCAAGGGAGAGAAATGAGGCTTTCCACTCCCACAATGAGTGAGGGCCTCAGAAACCCACAGGGAGAGTTCTACGCTGCTCTGAGCGGGTCTCTGTGAGTCAGAATTAGGAAAGAGAAGGCTGGGCAGGGGAAGGCAGGGGGCAGGACCTGTGCAGGGGTGGGAGCCGTGACGAGCCACCCCGTGACCAGGGCTCCGTCCCCATTTCTTTGCACATACCCATCACACAGCTCCTGTGGCACACCCTCGGACTGCCTGGGAAGTGCAGACCACAAGCTCCTCTATTGGGGGTGCCTAGCCTCACTGTTGTCCCACGCCTGGGCCTGGGTCACCCAAGGAGCGAGGGGGCAGGGCTGGGGCCAGAGTCCAGCTGGACGAAGCCATTGGCTCTCCCTAATGGCGGCGTCCCCAACAGGGCCCAGGCTTCCCTGTGGCAGGGGAGGGTCCTGCGCTGTGGGCCACCTACCTTCACGCGCTGCTTCTTGTGCTGCACGCTGTCCAGCTCATCATCCTCGTCGCTGTCCTCGTCCTCGCAGTGCTGCAGGAAGGGGACCTGCTCCAGCACTGAGCCCCCCAGCCGGTCCTTGCCGTCCTTGCCGGCTGCGTTCCTGCAGCCACAGGGGCCAGGGTGTCAGAGCAGCCAGGTGACACAGCCCAGACGGGCAAGGCCCAAGCCTGGGATGGCTGCCTCTCACCCTCAGGCCCTTCCTTGCCTGGCTTGTCAGGCTGGGTCTGGGGTTCCGAGGAAAGAGTCCCGGCCCCTCTGACTGCCCCACCCATGCCCAGCCAGGACAACTGTCACCATAAGTGGCACCCGTGTGTGGCCGGTGGGAAAGAGGAACAGGTCTCCTGACCCACGGACAGGCTGTAGCAGAGGGGAGGGAGCTGGGGTCAGACTTCAGAAGTTAGTGAAAAGGTCCCTCTCTGCCACAGGAGCTCTGTCAATCACTTTAGTCATGGCCATGGTCATGGTCATGGCTATTGCTCGGGGGGGAGGGCTGTGCTGCCCAGTCGCAGCACCCCCTTGGGGTGGCCGGGTGGGGACAGGGCGGAGTAAGAGCCAGGTGGGCTGCTTCAAGCCCACAAGCTGCAGGCTGGGGCTCCTCCGTCTTATTTCTGCCCCCCTCTGGTCACCCCGGCTGTCCCTGGGTCTCTCCGCAGTGCCAACACTCCTCAGAGCCTTTGGAGTCCGGGTCCGAGGTGCAGCAGCTGAAGTCAGCCGCCCTGACGCCAAGTGCCTGTGGCATCTCTGCCCAGATGTCAGAGGCCCCGCTGGTCCGAAGGGGACCTCTTGAGGTCCCAGACTCCGTAATAGCTGCTGCCGGTTGTTCAGACCAAGCCCTAGGACCACCCACTCCACCCCCCAGGTCGTCTCTGTGCCCCACCCCCCATCCCCAATCTTTCTCCGAGCTCCCAGAGGCTCACCTCTTGATCTGCTCCTCGATCTGCCGCACCAGCAGGGACTCGCCCCCGCTGAGTGGTCCGGGGCCCGGCGTGGCCCGGGGCCCCCCGTCGCTGGGCTCCACAGCCCCATTGGGCTCCAGCGAGCGGCCCAGCAGAGAGCGCACGCGCTTGGACCGCATGTCCAGGATGGTGTCCGTGTAGCCCACCTCCTCCAGGTACCTGCGGGAGACAGAGCCAGCTGGCATCAGACCACCTAGCGCAGGGGCAGGGCAGCCCCCTCAGGGGAAAGCCTCCGATGCTGTTCCCTGTGAGAAGGCTCTGCGGGGCATTCAGTGCCTCCTGATGACTGCGGAGGGCAGGAGGCAGGGTGCCCAGCAGAGGGTCAGGACCCCCGGCCAAATAAAACTGCGTTACGTGGCTGGCGTGATCTGAGTTGGCAGGAAGCACAGCTGTGCGTGTGTCTGTGTCTGTCGGCACGCATGCACACACCCCTCTGAGAGGTCCGTGGAGTCATGTAGTGGCCTCGGGAAAGGGGGACTGGATATTTGAATGGGGCTCGAGTCTGGTGGCGTGGTGTTTAAACACTGCCCTGCCAACTGCAAGGTCGCCGGTTCAAAACCACCAGCCCCCGATGGGAGAACACTGGGGCTTTCAACTCCTGTAAAGAGCTACTGTCTCAGGAACAAACCTGCGGGGGCAGACCTATCCTGCCCTATAGGGTGGCTGTGAGCTGGGATTCACGTGACGGGCAGGAGCCTCGGGGACAGCTGGAGCCCCAGGGGCATAGCCGGTTCCGAGTTGGGCTTGAGCTGCCAATCCAAAGGTTGGGAGCTCAAAACCCTCAGCAGTTCATGGGGACAGAGACGAGCCCGTCGACACCCATGAAGATCTGGGCTTGGGAACCCATAGGTGCCGTCCCGTCAGGCCACCTGCATGACTGGGAGGTTGAGTGTCGCAGAGGGCTGAGCACCGGGCTGATGGCCACAAGATCAGCGGTTTGAACCCCGCCAGCCCAGGCCAGGGACAGAAAGGAGAGGCAGACTAGTCTCAGAGACGTCAGAGGCTTCTATCCTGCGGGGTCACCAGGAGCCTGACTGGACGTGACCGTGGCGGGCTCGTTTGTGAGGCAGCCCCTCTGGGGTGGGTCTGTAGGCTGCAGGGGGTACACGTGCAGGCATCCTGGCCCAGGTGTATAGATGCTTAGCCTGACGTCAGCGCGCACTTCTGCGTGCCTGCCTGGTCTTGCAGCACCCCGGGCCCCAGGGAAAGTGCTCCTGAGGCAGGACTTGCTAGGGGACCTGGTCAAGGCGTTCTGGTGGTGCCCTGGATCAGGCACTGGACAGGTAACGGGCGGGTTGGAAGTTTAAGCCTGCCCAGCGGCAGCTCCCATGCAGGTGTCCAGCCTTGGAGACGTTTGAGGGCGGCCCCAGGTCAGAGTCCAGTCGGTCTCTGTGGCAGTTACATCATCTCCTGTCAACTTGAGCGAAGGGGCGGGGTCTAGCCCGTCAAGCAGGTCCCAGCTTGATGACCTTGTTTGGAAGCGGGATTGAGATAAACTGCTCACTGGAGGCCAGACCCAGTTCCCCTGCCTCCCCTTTCCTGCTGCGGAGACCCTTGCGAACTGGAGGAGCCACATGGAGACCCTGCCAGCACTGAGCTGCTTCCACTGCCACTGGATTCACAAGACCTTCTACACACTGGCCTGTGATCGTCCTGCATTCACGTGCTGTGCGTGAGTCTGAAGAGGAATTTATGGACTAGTATCGGACATAGGGACTAGTATCGGTCTCACGGACTTGATCTGGACTGGGCTGCTTTCTCAATACACAATTGCTCTTATATGTGTATCTTTGTGACCCACATATGAGTTGAGTGCCTCTGAATTTCTTTCTCTCATCCACCTGGACTTAACACAGCTGTGGTGGGCTGGGTTTGACCTGGGAGGGCTTGGTTCAACCTTTTCCAAGTGGGGACAGATGTCTAGTGGGGGTCCGTCTGTACACAGAGCATCTGTCCAGCACCCTGGGACTCGCCGGACTCACCACTTACCCCTGAGTAGTCACTAGTTCTGCAATGAAGCACATTATATGCCAACTGACCGCGACCTACAGTTTATTTGCTTTTGTAGAAAAGAAGAGGGCAAGCATCAACGTGTGAGGACCAGAGTTTCAAAGGACCTTTGAAAAGGCCCACGGTGGTCCTTGAAGGCTCCCTTGCCTGGGGCTCCTGGCCAAGCCCGTATCCCTCAGGATGCCTGCCCACCTCCCTCCTGCTAACCCTGCATTGTCTCTGTCCGCCTGGGCTTCCTTCCTCCGCCCCGCAGCCGGGCAGCAGGCTAGCACCACGGGCAACGCTCGGGCTCTGGAGTTGGACTGCGACAATCTGGCCTCGCCCTGACCGCCTTCACCCCCCTCGCTGCCCCGTCTATTTCACCTGTGGCAGGAGAGAAGGCTGGTTTCTTCTCACACCTCACGGGGATCTGCGGGATCACCGCCCCACTCACTGCCGCGGAGTCCAAGCTGGCTCATAGCGGCCGTGCAGGACAGGGAGGAAATGCCCCGTGGGTTTCCAAGACTGCCACTCTAGGGCAATGGTCCTCAACATGTGGGTCGTGACCCCTTTGTGGGTTGAACGACCCTTTCACAGGGGTCGCCCGATTCATAACAGTAGAAAAATTACAGTGATGAAAGGGCAATGAAAATAAGTTTATGGCTGGAGGGGGGTCCCCACAACCTGAGGGGCTGTCTGAAAGGGTGGCATTAGGGAGGGCGAGAACCACGGCTCTGTGGGAACAGAAGGCCTCAGCTTGCTCCCATGTGAGTGGCTGGGGGATGTGAACCAGCCTGTCTTTGCATCAGTGGCCCGGCGTGTGCCCACAACAGGCCATGTGTGGAAAGTGCGCCGTGGGGCCTGGTCAGCTGCCCGTCAGACGCCGGCCTGCTGCCAAAGAGCAGTGAGAGGACTCCCAGGGGTCTTGCCGGCCAAGTCCGGGGCGCTGGCAGCTCCCTGGTGTCTGACACTGTCGCTCCTGACGTTGCAGAGCTGAGCACTCAGCCTCCCGGCAAACTCACGAGGGGCGGGCCAGCGGCTCAGAGCTCTCCACAGGGCAGAGGGCTAGTCTCTGTCCACGGGGATGTGACCCAGCCACCAAAGTGCACAGGGAGCCAGAGGGGCCCAGGTCAAAGTGACAGGCTGCAAACTGTGCACTTGACGGTCCAGCCACTGTGCGGGGAGAAAGACTGTGCTGCCGGGCAGCTCCAGCCCTAAGCCCCCCTCCCTCTCTCCAGGCAGGGGGCCAACCGCAAGGGCCAGGCCATCTCTCTCAGCTGGGATGCTGAGGTCAGAAAGGCCTGTGGTGTCACCAGGTCTGTTCACGGAGCCACACGTGCCCCCCCTCCCCTCCCCCTGCCCACTCACTGTCGGAGAAGCTGCCGCCCCTCTTTCCACACCAGCGGGCTGTTCTCCAGCGTGACTGAGTCTGCGGGACCGTTGGAGACTGGCGGGGTGGGGGAAGAAGCAAGTTGTCTGAGGAGTCCCCCCTCTTCCCCTCCCCCCCCCCCCCATATTCAGATAGAGCTCAGGGTCCTGGAGGGCTCAGACCCCCTCCCGCCCAACTCAGCTCTCCCCTCCTGACTGGTCATACTCCAATCCCCTCACCCTCAACCCCAAATACTAAGGCTGGCCTGCTTCCCGGCCCTTCCCTGCAGGAGCTTGGGGACTCCCCATCCACTCCGGAGCGCAGCACCGACCTCCTGGGACGGGAGCGAGACTTAATTAGACCATTCATTTGACTCCGTTTTAGTCAGCAATCTTCGCCGGCGTCTACTCTGTGTCTGGCACACTGCCAGGGGGACACCGGTGAACAGAGATCACCGTCCCTGGGGCAGCAGCCGCCTCCATGGACAACGGATGGATGACAATCACCACCGGTCAACCAGCAACGGAGGGGCTCCCAGCGCTGCCCCACCCGCCAGCGACCTCTGCCCTGCTTCCAGACACCCAGGACGACAGCCTGCCCCTCCTCACTGACAGACTCAGAACCCTCCGCGCCCCACAGAGCCCCGGCTCGGAACCAGCCCACCGACTGGCTTCTTAACCTAGCCCAGCCAGTGACCCCCCCCTCCTCCCAAACCTCGGTTCTGATGGACAGGCAAGGCAGGGCCAGACTGAGAGGGCTCCCAGAGGGCACACTGCCTCCCTGCGCCCCTATCTCACCTGCAGCCTGGCTGCTTCCCAATTGCAGGCCCTGGGGGCCCTGAATAACTTGGCCCAGGGGCTGGGAAGGAGACCCCCCCCAGCTTCCTTGGCAATGCTGCCTTCAACGCTGGGGGAGGGAACAGAAGGGCGGGGGTGAGGGTATGGAGCTCAGAGAGCACACGGCACCTTGTTCTGCCAGATCTGGCTTCTTCTCTCCCGGGTTCAGGTCTGTCCCGAACTTGAGTTTATGATACTTGGCCCTAAGGGGATAGATGATAGAGACCACAGAGTGTCAACTCCCCTCAGGAACCCCAAATCTGAGAGGGGGAGAAGACCTGATGGGCAAGTCAAGCAGGGAAGGGGGAGTCGCTCCTGACCCCACCCCCGGCAACACCCAGGGCATCAGGCTCCCCATGGGCTGGCCCGGCCCCCCAGCTCTGTCCCTGCAAAGGGACGCGTAGCTTGGTGGCCACCTGCTCCGTGGTCAGGCCAGTCTCACCTCTCCTGCTTGAGCGCATATTCCAGCATCTTGATCCGCCGCACCAGGTCAGTCTTCAGATTCTCTTGCCCCTTCCTCTCTCCCTGGAGGAAAGCCACCTGAGCCTGCGGCGAGAGGGGGGATGTGCAGGGGGCAGCTCCGCTTGCTTCTAGCCCCCACCATGAAAGACTTTGGGGAAGGGGGGTGGGGTGTGCAGGTCAAGGGTGGGGGGGGGGAGGAGCAACAGGCTGCCCTTCTCCTCCCTTCCCCTTTCCTCCCAAGAGACACACTGCTGGAGGTGGCCGGCGCCCCACTTCCCCACCACAGCATCTGTCACTGGTGGCGTAGGAAGTTGCTTCTGGAGCCCAGGGACAGGCGTGGGCGGCTCGGCTCCCGTGCCAAAGCTCTCCCACCAACCTGCCGGGGCCCAGCGAGCGAGTGATGGGCCCCGACTCCCGCCAACCTGCTGGCCCCGAGCCAGATATGGATGGCCTTGTTCCCAGAGCCCCGGGCCCCCCACTTGGGCCACATCTTG
Organism: Nesogale talazaci; assembly: GCA_004026705.1. Lineage (NCBI taxonomy): Eukaryota > Metazoa > Chordata > Mammalia > Afrosoricida > Tenrecidae > Nesogale > Nesogale talazaci. Next base: position 24,151 of record PVJH01028056.1, read on the forward strand.
GCCACAAAACGTCAGGCCTACAGGGTCCTCTTTTGGAACTGGGGTGCCTGGGATCCGATGTCAGCCCCTCCCCTCAGGGGAGGAAAGGAACTCCCAGGTCTCCCACCCTCTCGGGCCGCTGTCTCTTGGGCGGCCCACCCTTACATACTACAAGAACTACTTCGACAGCTCTCTGGAAGCCACGCGTGTGCACCCCAGGCATCCTTTCTCGTCTCTTCTCTCCAGAGGAGCTCTGGGGGCTGAGGGCCACGCTGCTTACAAACTGTGAGCTTGGCGGTTCAAACCCACCAGTGGCTCCAAGGGGGACAGATGAGGCTGTCTTATCCTGGGAAGATCGGCAGTTTTACAGGGCTGCTATGAACTGGCACCAGTTCCATGGAGTCCGGGTGACACAGTCAGTTAGCACTCGGCTACTAATCAACAGGCGGAGGCTCGACTCTACCCGCCGCTCTGTGGGAGAAAGCTGAGGCTCCCTGCTCCCATGAACCCCAACACTCTCGGGCACCCTAAGGAGTTCTTCACTCTGCCCTGCGGGGCCGCTGTGAGTGGGGTTTGGCTGGGCCTCCTCCTCCAACCCTGACTCCACAACACCTACCCTGAGTCCCTCTTCAGCCCCGGGTCCCTGGAGCCCAGCACAGCCCTGTGTCCAACAGTCCTCCCCAAACCGCAGATCCGCCTCTACGGGCCCAGTAACCGGCAGGACTAGGGGGCAGGGACGCTGGCACACTGCTGCTGGCTCATACAGCGACGGGGTCTTCCTAGAGGGCAACCTGGCCCACCCACTGCCACCCTGTCGAGTTGGTGCCGACTCGGTGACACCACAGGGCGGGGCACCTCGCCTGGGAGGAGGAAGCCTCGTCTTTCTCCCACGGAGCGGCCCAGGGTTTCGAACTGCCGCCCCTGAGGCTCGCACAACCACCACGACACCAGGGCTCCTCTTCCAGCCCCATCACAGGACTCAGTGGACTTGCTCCCTGGGCCTTCCCAAGCTGGAAGTCTCTCCGGAAGCAGACGGCCGCCCCTTCCTCCCGGCAGACCCTGGTGAGCTGGAGCCGCCTACTTCTGCTTGGCAGCCGGCACGTAACCCGGCACGTAACCCACGTCGTTGCCGCCGCCGCCGCCGCCGAGACAAACCGGGAAGCTATAGCTACCCAGAGGCCTAGTTAAACCCAAGCTTCCCCTGCAGAATGATCAGCCCGAGAGTCCTTTACCAAACAGGTTGTCGGAAACTCCGAAGGACCTGAGTCCGGCCAATCGCAGAAGGTGGGTTACTCCCGTCTTTATTGCGAGACGGACAGTGCGCAGCCAGAGATGTCACCCTGGACTCATGCCCACCCCCAAAGGCAAATAGCGGCTGGATCTTAAAAGACACGGATGAGAAAGGGCAGTGATGCCGACGTCTGAAAAAAGAAAGGGAAGTGTCTGCCTTAGCGGGGACCCAGCGGAAGCCAAGTCTTTGGGACAGAACCCCTTTGTAAGCCGGGGATTACCCCGGTGCCCAAACAGAGAGATTCCCTGGCATTCTCTTCAGGGCAAGTTCCGAATGGTTGCCTAGGGACGTAAGAAGGTGCAAGAGACACGCTCGGGTGCTCGACAGAGGGTCACCAGGCATTTCTTCCTTCACAAATCCTGAGCCCCCACCTGCCGCCAGAGGCCACGGCCTTCAGAACAAAATGGGCCGGGATCAAAGAAACCAAACCCATCAAGTTGATGCTGGCTCAGAGCGACCCTACAGGACAGGGTGGGCTCCCCTGTGGACTTCACAGACTGTCACTGTGCGTGGGCATATACAACTCCCCTGGCCCTCACTGAACAGTGGGTGGACATCTCGCAGATCAGCGCACAGCTGGTCCGTCACCATGACGACACCACCAGGGAGTTACACTGGGGGGAGAGGGGCGATGCGGTTTATAACAGACTGCTACCACACAGCAAAACCTCTCACGTACTTTGGACAGGACATCAGGAGAGACCAGTCCCTGGAAAAGGACACTCAGCTGGGGACAGTGGAGGGACGGCGAGGAGTGACGGAGACCCTGTACTCCTAGAAGCCCCCTGTCACTTCTCCTCTGCCTCTTGCCCCAGCGGGGCAGCACCCAGGGGCATCCTGAGAGTCTGTGAATCTCGCCCCCAACCCCTCCCCAAGCTCCGAGGGCTGCAGATGGGATGAGCCCCCGGAGGCGGAGAGTGGGCAGGAAGTTGCTGAAGCTAAACTCACTCGCTGCATTCTCAGGGTCTGCTCCTGTGCGGACCACCCAGCTCAAAACCTCTCCCCTCCATCGGTTGGTCCCTCCTGTCCCCCCTGAGAGCGTCACTCCCCAGCAGTGCCACACGAATGAAGGCGTGGCCCAGGGCAAACTTCTCCAAGGGGCTCCCAAAGACCGCGGAACAGCGGAATTCTCCCACGGACTTTCCTGTCGACTCCCACCACCACCTCCAGCTCTAACACTACCACCGGGAGTCTGGGAAGGGCTCCTCGTACTCCCTGCTCCTCCGGCAGATTCCTGCTCAGCGCCTGACCACGTCCACAATGCCTCCGTTCCAAACCTGGGCCACCCCTCTCGGCACCCTGACTGCACGGTGAGCTCAGGGTTAAGCCCCAATTTGGCCACGGTCTTAAACTCAACCCCCACCCCACCCCCGCCCAGCCCTGTGCCGCCCTCACAGTGGTTCCAGTGGCGTCTACTGCTGCAGCTCTGAGTCCCCCCCCTTGAAGCCCCCCAACCCTGCCTTCTCTTCCCCCTTGCAGAGTCACGGGACAGCACATGCTCCTCCCAGGGCCGGTCTCATCTGACACCCTGTCTAAAGCACCTGAGACGATGGAGACTTGGCATTTTGGCCTGGACTCCCTGCACAGGCCGATAGGCTGGTGGGTTTGGCAGTCCAAGGACTCGGACTCGGACTCGGCACTCCTCTCCAGCGCCCTCAGGTGCATGCGGTGATTCTTCTCCCGTCCCCCTCCTCCTCCTTGGCTTGACGACCAGCTCTCACAGACACGAGGCGACTGACGACCCAGGATCGGGGTCAGGGGCCTGGACATCCTGTTCGGCACGCACTTCAGTGGGGTCTTGTGCAGCAGATTTACCAAAGCGGGTAGCCAAACTCTTCTCGTGGGCCACCCCCCTCCCTTTTCTACCAGTGGTTCTCGACCTTTGGGGGGGGGGGGCCAAGGGACCCTTTAGCAGAAGTCGCCCGATTCATCACAGTAGCAAAATGAGAGTGATGAAGTAGTCATGAAAAAAATTTGATGGGGGGCTGAGCCCCTGTGGCGCAGTGGTTGTGTGCGGGACTGCGGCCCACTGGGTTAACAGTTCAAATGCAGCAGCTCTCCAGGAGCAAGCCTGGGCTTCCTACTCCCACCAGGGCAGTGATGCCACACACACACAAAAAAAGAATTTGATGGTTGGAGGGGTCACCACCCCATGAAAAACCGTGTGAGAGGGTCGCGGGCTGAGGCGGGTTGAGAACCCCTGCAGTGGACAGTCTCCCGGGAGCCTAAGAAGCGCCCCCGTGGCCGGCTCTGCGGGCAAACCGTTGAAAATGACCTTGCAACAAGTCCAGTCCGGGAGCGTGTGTGTCCCATTCAAACTGCCACGGGCACAACATACCAGGAGCGCTGGGTCATGATCAAGAAGGATGGTGGGGGTGGGGGGGAGCGCATTCTGTGCTGACCGGCAAGGGACAGGCCCACTGTTCCGCAGGAAACCCCCAGGATACAGGCTCTCTGGTTCCACTCGCCACTGCACGACTTCCCACAGCACAGGCAGTCTGAGG
>PVJH01028057.1:0-27828 GCA_004026705.1 Nesogale talazaci
TTTTTTTTTCTTATTATAAGCCAACAAATGTGGCGGTCATGTGCTTATGTTAATTTCATGAGTGAGATGTAGGGGTGGAGTCTAGGCTGTTAATCTGGAGATAGCCATTGAGTAGCCAATGAGGCCGTCGTGTGGGCATGACTTTCTCTTGAGACTTCTGGGAAATCTCGTGATATTTCCCTCATGGAGATGTGAAGCTATCTCCCCAGTTGTTGGGGAGATAAGAATTATGGACAAGACAAGATGGCAGGGGCTGAGGAGCTAAAGGAGCTAGAGGGGAAGCCACATGGTCTTACCCTGATGGAACCAGACCTCTGAAGCTGGCTAAGCCACATGGAGAGCCCTGCCAGTGCTGAGTTGCTTCTACCACCCCTGGATGCTGTTGATGGACTCTGAGGCCTGGAAGTGAGGAGCCGTGGGGAGATCCTTGCCAGCGCTGGGACTCTGCATCCACTGGCCTGTGGCTTCGTGAGTTGGAAAGACATTATAGACTGGTATTTGGCATATGGCTAATATCAGACTTGTGACTTCGAACTGGACTGGATTGGGATGCTTTCTCAATGTCCCATTCCTCTTATTTATTTTCTTGGCGGGTGGGGGCAGAGCATCACTGCCCTGGTGGGAGTAGGAAGCCCAGCCTTGCTCCTGGAGAACTGCTGCTGGATTTGAACTGCCAATCCTGTGGGCTGCACTCCTGCACTCAACCACTATACCACCAGGGATCAGCCCTTATTTCATTCCTCTTGTATTCATTTTCCTTATATCCATATGCATGTCCATGAATTTGTTTCTCTAGTCTACCCGGACCAACATAGCAAGTAATGCTGATTTTAGTAATATGAACTTTGTCATTGCTGAAGTTGTTTTCCTAATCCGTGGTCTCTCTTACCACTCTCTTGGTGAATCCTATTGAGGTACATAGGTGTTTTATCTTCAGTATACCTCACTTGTCAATCTGTGCCTCCTCTCTGTGTCCTTCCCTATTTCTGATAGCCTATGTATTCCCTGGGCCAATGTTCTCAGTTTTGCCTCAGTTCCCTCCTTGATGACCCTTAGAGTTTGGGATTTTGCCTCGAGGTCTGTGATCTATCTTGAGTTTATTGCTCTGCATGGAGTGAGATGTGGGTCTTGCTTTATTTTTCTGCGGTTATATATCCAATTTTTCCAGCACCACTTATTGAAGAGGGTATCTCCTTCCCATTTGTTATATTTTGGGCCTTTATCAAAGATCAGTTGTATGCTATTTGCTGATGATTTTATTTTGGGTTTTTCACTTCTTATCTATTGGTCTGAGTATCTGTCATTATAGCAGTACCACACTATTTTGACCATCATCACTGTATAAAAGGTGCTAAAATCAGGTAAAGCAAGCCCTCCCATTTTTGTCCTTCTTCTTGAGGAGTTCTCTGCTTATTCGGGGCTTCTTCCTCATCCATATGAAGTTGGTAATTATTTTTTCCAATTCTTTGAATAAAGGTGATATTTTTTGATGTACATAGTGTTATTTTGTGTGGATCCCATGCCTTGCCTCTATTTTATTCTCCTCACAGTTTGCTCCCTTTGTTATTTCTGATAGCCCTGGCTTTCCCTGCACTAGCTTTGTCCCAATTTTCTCATTGATGATTCTGATAACTTGGAGTTTTACATTTAGGTCTTTGATATGCCTTGACTTTGTTTTTATGCACAAGGTGTTTTTATATGTCTTGTTTCATTCTACTCCAGGCAGATAACCAGGTTTTCCAACACTATTTATTGAAGAAGGCATCACCTTTCTAATATATGTTTTTTGGGCCTTTGCCAAAATTGATTGTCTGTATCTGGGTATTTTTATTTCTGGGTTTTCTGTCCTGATTCATTGGTCCAAGTATCTATCATTATATCAGTACCAGGTGTTTGACAACTGAGTCTTTTTAGGTCAGGTAATGCAAGTCCAATTACTTTGTTCTTCCTCTTGAGGAATTATTTGGTCATCCTGGGCATCTTTCTTCTTCATATGAAGTTGGTAATCAGCTTTTTCATTTCTTTGAATAATGATGCGGAAAGGGATTGCATTGAATTTGTAGATTGCTTTATGTAGTTTTCATATATTCACAATACTGAATCATCTGATCCATGAGCACACAATATTCTCCCATTTTTTAGATCCTTTTTGGTTTCTTGTAGTAATGTTCTATAGTTTTCTTCATACATGTCTTTTGGTTTAGTCGTAAGTTTATTTCTAAATATTTCAGCCTTTACCTGGCAATTGGTATTAATTTCTTTTTATCTTTTTCAGTGTTCTTCTAACTGGGAATCCAATTGATTTCTGCTTGCTAAGCTTGTATCTGTTACTCTACTCTTTTTTTTTTTTTTAAGGCATCACTGCCCTGGTGGTGCGAGTAGGAGGCCCAGCCTTTGCTCCTATGAGCGGGAATTGAACCTCCGTCCCAGTGAGCCGCAGTCCCGTGCACAACCACTACGCCACCGGGGCTCAGCCGTTACTCTACTCTTTTATTGTTTCCAGTAATCCTATTGTGGACATGTTAGGATCTTCAATATATAAAACCATGTTGTATCCAAATAGTGAAAATTTCACCTCTTCTTTACCCAATTGTACTCCCATGATTTCTTGCCTTTGTCTTTATGGTACTGTCTTGAACTTCCTGCAATATGTTGAATAAAAGTGAGGAACAGGGACATTCTTGTTGGGGTTCCTTATTCTGTGGAAATGTTTTTAGCTTTTCTCCATTTTGTGTGATATTGCCTATTGATGATTGTTTATGGTCTTTATGTTATTGAGGATTCCTCTACTAATCCTATCTTCTTGAGTATTTTATTAAGAATGTATGTTCTATGTTATCAAATACTTATTCTGCAGCAATTGATATGACCATATGGCTCTCATCCTTTTGCTGTTCTTGTTTATATTGTGTATTATGTTAATTACTTTTTGAATGTTGAACCATCTCTGCATCCCTGAAGAAAAACCCACTTGGACTATTTTTTTAATATGTTGTTGGGTTCTATTGGCCACAATTTTGTTGAGGTTTGCCTGTATGTTTATGAGAGATAGCAGTCTGTAATTCTCTGTTCTTGTGGGATCTTTGCCTGGATTTGGTTTCATGGTTTTGGTGCCTTCATAGAATGGATTTGGGAGTTTGTGTCTTTTTCTATGTTCTGAAAGATTTTGTGTAGGATGGTATCAGGTCTTATGAATATTTGGTAGAATTCTCCTGTGAATCCATATGGACCAGGGCTTAATTTAGTTGGGAATGTCTTGATGACCTTGTCTATTTACTCTTTTGCTATGGGTCTGTTCAATTCTTAATGCCTCTATGTGTTCATTTGGATAGAGAGTGATTTTCACGGTATTTACTCATGTCCTCCAAATTATTGAATTTTCTGGAGTATACTCTTGTAGTACTGCATTATTAGGTTTTATGTTTCATTGGAGTCTGTGGTGGCTTTCCTGCTTCATATATAATTCTAGATATTGACATCTGCTCCTTCTTTTCCTTTGTTAAACTTGCCACTGGTGTGTTGAATTTGATGTTCTTTGCAACAAAAAAAGAACCAAGTGTTTGTGTTGTTGATTTTTTCCCATTGATCTTCTGCTTTACAGTTCATGTATCTCCACTCTAATTTTTATGACTTCTTTCCTGCTGTTGTCAGAAGGGTTATGCATTTGATCTTTTCTAACTGTTGGAGGCTGCTGAGTTAGGTGATGACTCCAATTCTCTCTTTTAAAATTTGTACATTCATTTCAATAAAGTGACCTCTGATAATTGCACTCACTGCATCCCATAAGTTTTGGTATGTTGTGCTGTCATTTTCATTGGCTTCTAGAAGCTTCCTAATTTCCCCTCTAATTTGTGTTTTTGCTCATTCTTTTTGAGTCTCCCAGCTTTTGTTCTCTCTATTGTTGATTTCCAGATTTATGGTACTGTGGTCGTAAAAGATGATTTAATGATCTCTGTTTGAATTTTATCAAAAACAGAACTTTGCCTTTTGTCCCAGCATGTAGTTGCTTTTAAAATATGAGTGTGCACAACAGAGAAGAATGTATGTGTGTATATTGCTGTTGGTTGTAGAGCTCTGGAAATATCAAGGAAATATCTGGAAATATCTATCTATTTGATTGTGCTTTTCAGCTCTTTAATTTCTTTCTTCTTTTCTATTTTTTTTAGGCACAGCAGCCAATGCATTAAATGTATTGTGTACCACTGTTCATAAAATGCTCAAATAGTCCTAAACATGCATAAGATTTCCAACTGAAGCAGGAAACCAACGAAAGTGTGTTTTTTGGCAAACAAAACGACAAGTGGTTTCGGACCTGGACCTCTGAGTTGTATTCCAGGACATAAGGGAAGCAAGCCACCAAAGTAAAGGGAAATACCAGAAAACTATAGTGGCAATCGGTACATCGCAAAAATTGTGAAAAATCAGCACATGCTTCTATTTAGTTTAACTGAGCAGTTCTGTAGCTATCAAATTAAAAATTTCAGCATGCAGTCTCCACTGATATCCCTTTCATTTTTTTGTTTTTATTTTTGGGGTTTTTTTTGGCATCACTGCCCTCTGGTGGGAGTAGGAGGCCCAGCCTTGCTCCTGGAGAGCTGCTGCTGGATTTGAACTACCAAGCTAGTGGACCACAGTCCTGCACTCAACCACTACACCACCGGGGCTCAGCTCCCTCTTCCATTTCTTTATTGACTTTCTTACCTTGTTGAAGAAATTCTTTGAGAATGGTGTGTTGAAATCACCAACTATAACTGTTGACCTGGTGATTTCTCTTTTCATCTCTTTGAGGATTTGGTTGATGGATTTAGAAGGTCTTTCTTTGGTCACATGCATGTTTATTAAGTTTATGAGTTCTAGGTCTATTCCTAGAGCGTTATGTAATGCCTATGTTTATCCTCCGTTATATCCTATATCTTGAGGTCTATTTTGTCAAAGATTAAGATTGCCAACCATGATTTTTTTTTAAATCGTCATTAGTTTTGTAGTTTTTGCCATCCTTTGACGCTCAGTCTTCTTTTTTTTTCTGAGTTTGAGATGTGTTTCTTGAAGGCAACAGATTGATGGATTTTGTTATCTAATGCAGTCTGTTACTCTGTGTCTTTTGATTAGTGCTTTTAGTCCAATGATGACCAGTGTAATTCAATGTAAATTTTGATAAGTCACTTTCATCTCATATTATTTGTGCTTCCTATTTTCTTTTTTCTTGCAATTGGGTAATTTGACTACTAAATGTCTTGATTTTTTTCCCCAGGTATTTAAGCTAATTGGTGTTCTCCTTGTTTATTGAATGGTTATTGCTTTCTCCTTGTGATATTGGGAATATTTCTTCCAAGAATTCCCTTAATATTTTAGCTGTGAGCTTATTTATTTTTTCTTGTTCAGGAACCCCAACAATTCAAATGCTTTTTTTAACTCAGGTTTCCCCCACCATTCTCAGACTTTTTCAGATTCTTTTGCATTTTTTTTTTGATTGTTTCTCGCATTGGCTGAATTCTGTTTGGTTATCTTCCAGTTCACTAGTTGGATTTTCCATTTCTTTCATTCTATTGGTCAGAACATGCACCTTGTTCTTTGTTTCTGCATGTCAATCCTTAACTTCTGGAGTTATCTTGGGCATGGGGATTATAATATCTCCATTTTTTTCATCTGTCCTAAGGATTTATCCCCTAATATATTGTAAGGCCCTTAGCATCATTCTCTTGTACTCTCTCTCTGGCAATTCCAGGGGTTTCTGTTCTGTGTAATCCATTGAGTTTAGGTAAACTTCAGTAATTGACTTTTGCTTTTCTTGATTATGTGGTTGCTGCTATTTTTGGTTGTTTTTGCTGCATCATGTGTGAGCTGAAGGTGTGATCTGGACTTCTGAAATGTATGAAGGGGGGCTGGTCCTTTATGTTAGGAGAGGATCAGATAGCTGCTGGAAAGCATATTGTGTACAAATGAGGAGGAGTGTTAGTTGAGTGAGTAGATGGAATATCATACAGCTTCCTGGGAGTAGGTTTTAAGTGGTGGTATTCATCACTGGTGCCTTCCTTCTAAATTGACTAATTTTCAGTAAGTTGACAAAGAGGGTTATGGGACATGAAATTTTCCTTAATTAGATAAAGGAGAGCATGTGCTTTTTAGGTGGGGGAAGCAGGATCTAGACTCAAGACTCTGGTGTGATGGTAAATGAGTGGGATAAATCTATGAGAGTCATTTATTGACTCTTTATGTGATGTAGGGAGATAGTACTTCAGTTATTGTGCTTATAACAGAAGGAACCTTTACAGTAGATTTCTGCACAACTCAGAATTATCTGCCCCTTAAGTGTGGTCGTAGCCTGGATATAGGCTATTGCAGTGAGTAACTCAGGGAAGAGCGACTTCCCATTAGAGGGTAATTTGGCTAAAAACAGTGGTTGCCCATCCCAGTGTCATGCTCTATTTTCTTTTTTAGGGAAAGGAATCCTGCATTTTCTTTCTCAAAACAAAGCAGATTCAACTCTAACAACCTCCTGGAGCCCACTGTGGTTACAGGCTCAACCTGTGTCTCTGTTTTGAGTGTGTCAGATCCCTCCCTAGATTTCTAGGGTTGTCTGTGTGGAAGACTTAGTTGTGTCTTTGCTATTGGTGGAATGAGTGTGGCCCCAGTATGGGATTATCCCAATGGGAATTCTGTTTTCCAGGTTGCCATAGGTTCCAGCATCCAGGGCCTTCATTAGTCCATGAAGCTGTCCATGCGATGGCCTTGAGGGGGGAAGCCTGTCCTGGGCCATTTCCCCTGGTAGCACATCAACATGCCCGGGCTGGGGCTGGGGTAGGGGGAAGAGAGGAAAAGAGTGGCAGATGCTGTTCCATGGACAAGGAAGGCATGGTGCTGGGAGGATCTGTGCAAGGGGAGTGTGCAAGGGTGGCATGAAGAAAGAATGTGCATGAGACAGATACAACCAAGCCTTCTGTGGTGGAACCAGATAAAGAACCCTGGGGTGCTGCAAGACCCGGTGTCTCTTCTGAGTCCCCTGAATTAGTCCTCACTAATTAGATCACTTGCAGGTCTGGTGATTCCACAGATCTGGAACCTCCAGAGAGTCACCCTATGTCCAGCCATCTCCCCTGAAGTTACCATGCTCTTTTGATGCTACTGGCACAGTTTAATCTTCTGCCCATTGGGCTGAGCCCCGGTGGCGTAGTGGTTGTGCGCGTGACTGCGGCCCACTGGGAAGGAGGTTCAATTCCAGCAGAGGGGCTGGGCCTCCTACTCTCACCACTGGAGAGCACTAATGCTAAAAAAAATATATATATATTCTGCCCATAAATTTCTTTGATACTGCTGTATGAAGCTTGCATTTTCCTTTTGTTCTTTCAGTCTAAGGTATGCTTTGAATATTCTTCCTATTTTGTTACCTAACTGAATGTCTTTGAGACATGTGCATGTTTCAGTTTCTCTTCTGACATCCACTTTGATCTCTGCTTTTTTAACCATATTTTTCATGAATTCTTGCTTTCGTCATGTATTTTATTTGTGATGTCTTCCCACAACCAATCAGGTTTCCTGTTGTCTTTACTGTTTGAGGTGTCAAATCTCTTCTTGAAATGTTCTCAAAATCCAGGTGGCAAATACACAAGGCCATGCTTTGACTCTCATTGACTTGTTTTCATTTTCTTCAGCTTTGACCTGGACTTGCACAGGAGAAATTAATGGTTTATTGCACAGCCAGACCCTGGCCTCATTTTAGCTGCTGATGTTGAGCTTGTCCATCTGCTTTCCCACAGTTGCAGTCGATTTGATTTTTGTGTAGTCACCATGTTTATTATTGAAAAAGGATACTGCTTTGAAGAAATTGTTGGTTTTGCAAAATTCTATCATACAATCTCTAATTTTATTACAGTGACCAACAACATTTCCAACCAAACTTTTTCCCCCCCTTCGGTTTCAAATTTTTCACTTTAATGACCAGTAATTATCAATGCAACTTAATTTCCTGTTTGATCCATTTGAGCTTGCAGAAACTAACAGTATTGTTCTACTTTTTCCTCACTAGCTTTAGTGCTTGGTGCATACATTTGAATAATAGTTTTATTTAATGGTTATTCTGACATGTCTATAGCTATTATGCTATCCCACACTGTACTGCATTTCAAGATATCTTTTGATATGTTCTTTTTTATTATAAATGCATTATTGTATTTTTGAATTCATTAGTCCAGGGATAATGAATCACTTGTTTTTGTGACTAAAATGAATGATATCAATCCATTTCTGCTCATGTCATAATGTCTAGGACATCCTTCTTTATGTACACCCTTTCATTCTTGACAATTTCCAATTTGCCTCGATCCCTAATTCATACAAGTTCCACATATTGTTAGCTCTTTCTCCTCCTTTTGCAGGCGGTCCCAACAGAAAGTGTAGGTCCTGAAGGCTGTGCTCCATTGACATCATTTTGGTTGACTCCACTTTGAGAACGCAACTCTTTCTGAGAATGAAATTTTGTTTAAAATTCGTTTGAAGTTTTCTGTAATCTTATGAGTAGTTTTTAAGTAAAAGGAAATGAGAGGGATGCTAGAAACAAATGAACAGGTCCAGTGAAAATAATTTGAAACAGCTTTCTCTACATCAAAATTTCTGCAAGTAAGTGATATAATCGCATAATTATACCAATGGACACTTTCTACATTTTCCAATCATTGCTTGAGGTGAAGCCAAGATGCCTGTGGCAAAGTGATGCTTTAGCTGTCCCCGGGCTTCCACTGGACTACCCATAACTGCATCTTCACAGTTTCATCTTTCCCACTCTCCATAAAGAAAACTTCCATTTCTCTGTGAATTAATACTGAACTCAGCTAATACACTATGGTGCATTTCCTCAATTATCTAGGTTCTAAATACTTTACAGTGAATAAAGAATTGGAGATTGCTTTCTGGAATTAGTAAAGATTTCCAAGACATTCATTATTTAATCCACTACTCCTTATTTCTTTTAACTTTTGTATCAATTACTTGAGATTTTATCATTTATATTTTTGCCATTTCTTCATTTAGTAACTTTCAGAAATTAAACAGTTTCATCTAAAACAAACTAATCCTACATCTGGAGAAAGCTAAATTATTATTTGGTTAAATATTCAATTGTCAATATTAAAGATGACTTGATAAAGATTTAAAATTATGAAACATAAGTTGTAAAATATTAAGTTTAAAAAATAAGTAAAATATTAAGTTTAGGAATAACAATTTCAGAGATAACATATATATATATATGTATATATATATATATATATTAGAGGCTTAATCTTAAGAGTTAAATATTTTATAGTCTTGAGATACAGAATAAATTGTTACTTTAAAAAGAAAAGTCTTCAAATTTATTACAACTCATAGTAATTCCTGTATGTCAGAGTAGAACGTGATTCCATTGAGCTTTCAGTGACATATTTGACACATGTAAGTTCTCACACTTTTATGAGTTCATGCAAAACTCCAGTTAACACCTGACCCAGTTCACATAGCATAACACAGTTAACATAGTGAACATAGCATAACAATTAACAGAGTTAGCAGCTTAAAGCATTATTTTGAACCACTCCAGGACTCCAGATTTTGCTCTGTCACCACTAACTTTACCCTTTGAAAGAAATTCTTTTGGAAAATCTGCAAAATGTAGAAATTTGCAGAGATTTCCATTTGGATCTATTATATATCCCTTACCCCTGGATTATGTATTTTGTTTTCAGTATATGTTGCATTCTATAATTTTTAACTGAACTTTGTTATCATTCTCTGTGAGCAATAATTGAATTCTCCATAAACTTATAAGCAACCACTTCAATGAGAAAAATCATAGAACTGCTATTTTAATAGCAAAATATATGCTTGAGTGATTTTTAAAGGAATCTGGTAAAGAAAACAATATTGCTGAGTCCATTCATGATGTTCTTGTAATAAGTAGACACTTGCAAACTTCTTAAAGGTAATTCTCAATGCAAATTATCTTTTGTTTCCAATTGTGGTTTTCTCTTTCTCTATCTCTCTCCATCCAATTATTTTAGTTTAACTTTTTAAAAAATAAAACATTTTTTATTTCAACATTCATTGCATGCACAATGTAATGAACTTTATGGTGCTCAAACATCTCATGATTTGATTCCTAGCTTTTCTATCACCTTAATATATTTCTTTTTCTCTTGATTCCATCTGGAAAATTTCTCTTACCTTCTGTGTTAGTCCGGGTAGACTAGAGGAACAAATTTCAAAGACACGCATATGGATATAAGGAATGGGTTTATATTCAAGAGGAACAGGGCATTGAGAAAACATCCCAGCCCAGGCAAGCTCAAAGTCAAAGTCACAAGTCCGATATTAACCCATATACCCGAAATCAGTCCATAAAGTCTCCGTCCGGCTTACGAAGTCACAGGCCAGTGGGTCCTGGCACCCACAGGGGTCTCCCCATGGCTCCTCGCTTCTAGGGCTCAGGGTCCATCAACAGCATCCTGTGGTGGCAGAAGCAACTCATCGCTGGCAGAGGCCTCCATGTGGCTGCCCCAGCCTCAGAGGTCTGGCTCCATCAGGACAAAGCTATGTAGTCTCTCTGCACACCGCCATCCTGTGTTGTCTGTGATTAATCATCTCTGAGACTAACTCCCAACAACTGGGGAAGATAGTTTCTCATTTTCACGAGGGAAATATCGCGAGATTTACAGAAGTCTCAGGAGAAAGCCATGCCCACATAGAGGACTCATCAGCTACTCAATGGCTATCTCCATATTAACAGGCTAGACTCCACCTCTACATCTCAATCATAAAATTAACATAAGCACATGACTGCCACACCTTCTGTAAACAATTATTATTTTAATAATTATAGTTTTAATTTCCATAAAATATTTCTTAACTTCTAATTTTGATTTTATACATAATTTATGGATGACATATTTATCATATATTAAAATTTTACCTTCTTTTAATTTCATTCTTCCTACCATTATTCTGACTGTTCAGATTTACCTCTTTCTTAGAATACTCTCTGCTTATGTCTGTCACAATAACATATTGAGATGTGCTCAATTATTAAAAATGGCTCTTCCACTATACTCCTTTTTGTTCCAATCTCTTTTGTGTTATTTTCTAAATCTAGCCTTCATATCTATAGCTATAACCTTCTTTTGGAAGGAGTTCTTTGCACAGGCTTAAAATGAGATGTGTCTACTCTACTAGAGAGTATGATTTGAAGTCTTCCTGAGGGGTACTACACCTTCAACAAAGCCTTCTCTTTTGTGAACTCCATTATGGGGCTGAGCATTGGTTGAAGTGAGAAGACTTGTTTTGACTTTAATAATATTTAGCTTTGGAATCTGGGCCCTGCATTTGCTTACCTTTGTCTGACCTTCAAGTATAGGGATTAACAGCACATGAGCACTTGAGCCATTTTCTTAAAGTTTTTTGAGACTTTTATGAGTTGTTGAAGAAATTTCAGGACCCAAGTCCAAAGGGACATAAGTGGCAGAGTGTCTGTGGTGGAGACTGTGGAAGGGGTCTTGGAAAAGTTGGACATTTGGGACATCTTTTATATCCACTTCCTTGGATTTATTCTAATACTAAATCTTCTAAAAAATTATTATGATACATGATGATAAGAGCAGTATATAAAATGTAGATATGAAAATTAAGTCCTAGTTCATATATATTTTTGTATTCTTAAAACTAAATTTAGGCTTCCTAATATTTAAAATATTAAATTTATTTTTATCACTTTTTTTCTCTTGATATATTAGGACCACCACTGTCCTGTCAGGTTGTTTTACTGTGGTGGCTTATATGTGGCTGTCATGCTGAAAGTTGTGTTACTGATATTTCAAAAGCCAGCAATCAGGGTTACCCAAAGAAAACAGAGTTTAGCAGATTTTACAGACTAAGAGCAGACAATAAAAAATGGTTACCTCCCAATTAAGAAGGTGTCACTATAAGCCTTGTGGATAACTTTGAAATATTGTCAAATACTGAGAACATATAAATGGAAATAGAACTTTGATAGAGATAATGCCGGGGGATGGGTCCCTCAGGTAAGATGGCTTTCACAATGTGACTGCAGAAGAGCTGACTTCTCTGAGTGGACTCTACCACAGAGAGCTGAATGATCTAAACCCTGGGGAAGTGGAATCTTCTGGATCTTCATTTGCTGATGGGGCATTACTCAAGGAAGCAAAAAGCTGTTAAAGATCTTAGCTTACTCAAAATATGAATCTAGGAAAATTGGAAGTGGTCAAAAAGAAAATGCAACTCATGAAAATTGATATCCTTGTCATTAGTGAGTTAAAATGAACTGGTATTGGTGATTTTGAATGAGAAAATCATATGAAGTACTTTGTCAAGAATAACACAATTAAGAGGAATGACATTACTCTGATTGTCAAAAGGGACATTGGAAAATCAATCTTGAAGAACAATACTATCTATGATATGATAATATCTATCTAGCTTCAAATGAATCCAAACAATTTTTCAAATTTATTCACCAACTACTAGTAATTAAGAAGTTGAAGAATTCTACAAATGACTTCTTTGGGAAATTGATCAGCTATGTCATCAAGATAGAGTGGTAATTATTAGTGATTGGGATGTAAAAGTTGGAAACAAAGAGGAAGGAATAGTAGTTAGAAAATATGGGCTCAGTGATAGAAATTAAACTGGAGATTGGAAGATGGGATATTTTCAAAAGCAATTTTTGTTCACCTGTCCACATAGAATACACAGGAATCAAATTGACAGCTGTAGGAGCTGATGCTAGAGAAGTTGATACCAGCAGTAAAATTCCAGGCCAAACAGTGACTGTGCAACAGGTCATTAATGGTTCATATTTAAGTTCAAGGTAAAGCATAAGAAAATTAAAATAAATCCACGAGAGCCAAAATACTATCTTGAGTCTATCTTTTCTGAATTTCAGGAACATTTCAAGAATAGATTGACACAGTGAATAGTAATGACAGAGAACCTGAAAAATTTTGGGAGGGTGTCAGTAACATCATTCATGAAGTAAACAAAAGGTCTTTTACAAAATGGAATAGATCAAAGTGGATGTCAAAAGAGATTCAAACTTAGTCTTGATCATAATCTTAATCATAATCATTTGCTAAATCAAATGGAAGACATAATGGAGTCAAAGAGTTGAAAAGAAAATTTCAAAGGGGACTCAAGAAGACTTTATGATATTAGCTTATAATGTTAGAATAAAATGAGTGAAGATCTAGAATTGGAAAATACAAAGGAATAAACAATCAACATGGATTAAGGTGAAAGAACTCAAGAAAAACTTCAAAGCTTAAGTGGCAATATTGAAAGATTCAATGGGCAACATCTCGAATGATGCCAGAAACATAAAAGAAGATGGAACGAATATAGAATCACTCTAAAATATCACTCTAAAAAATAATTGATCAACATTCCATCATTCCAGGAGGTAACACATGAGAAAAACAATATTGATACAGGAATCATGGGAATACCAATAGAAATTCTTCAATAGCTGATGAAACACAGGAAACAGTTATTTGTGAGCACAAGTCAATTTGGAAGACAGCTACTTGGCTCTCTGAATGAGTTCCCTATTTGTACTCATTTGAAAGAAAAGTGATCCAACAGAATGCTGTACTTACAGAACAAAATCATTCATGGCAAATGGAAGTAAAATTTTACTGAAGCTGCTCCAAACATGGACAGAGCCTTGGAAGACGTTCAGGTCAGATTCAGAGAGAAGAGGGCATGGATTGCTATATGACATTGTTTATATCAGACGGATATTCTCAAAGCAGAGAATATCAGAAAACCAGACAAATATTACTTGTGTTATAATTACTCTGATAAGGCATTTAAATGTGTGGATCAGAACAAACTACAGATAACCTTGGGAAAATTGGGCATTCCAAAACATTTCATTTTGTACCTGGGTCAAAAAGGCATTTGTGCTAACAGAACAAGGAGGCAGGGAAGGTATACATCAGGGCTGTATCCTTTCCCCATCGTTATTCAATGTGTGTGCTGAACAAACAATCTTAGAACCTGGGTTTCATGTTAAAAAATGAAAAATCAGAATTGGAGGAAGGCTAATGTTACCTGTCATATGCAGATGACACCACCTTGGTTGCCAAAAGTGAGCAGATTTGAAACACTTGCCTATAGCGATCAAGGATTGAAGTCTTCATTATGTAGTCTTTTTGTTAAAGTAGATTGTAATTATTGATTACCTAGTGTGACAGTTATATTGTCTCCTGTCAGTTTGTGAAGGGGTGGCGCCCAGCCTATAAATGAGGTCACAGTGAGATGACTTTGTTTGAAGTCAGGGTGGAGATAAATAGCTCACTGGAGTCCAGACACTCTCTCTGCTTAGTCTTCCTGCAGACAAGACACAGGAAGCTCAGCTGATGAAGCCAGAGCCCTGGAGCTAAAGGAGACCCATGGAGACCCATGGGGATACTTTCTCTGCCACTGGGCTCACAAGACTTTTCACATACTGGTCCATGATCTTCCAGCATTTAGCATAATTATATGGCTGTGTCAGTCTGAAGAGGTATTTATAAACTGGCATCAGACATATGGACTAATATCAGATTTATGGACTTGATCTGGACTGGACTGGCATGTTTTATCATAAACAATTGCTCTTTATATAAAACTTTCATATATATGTGTGTGTGTATATGTATATGTATATATATATATATATATCTGGATTTGTTTCTCTAGTCTACCTGAATTAACACACCTAATATATAAGCCTGAAATACATTTACACTTAATTTATTCTTGCTAGTATATTTGAAGTTTGGAATGTAAGGAGTATTACTTGAATTTTTCACAATATATTATATATTCAAAGAACTGTAACCAGCATAATATTGAAGCTGTTCAACTTTTAGTTCTTCACAGGTTGTTAGTTCCTTTGTAACACAAGTTAATGTTTTTGTAATGTCTCTATCTCGGTTGTCAAGTACAACTGAAACAGAAATATTGCATGTGCACGAGTTTAAGAAACATCAAAATATATTTTCTCCCAACTTGACAGAGGGATTTCTGAATTCAGTTTGCCAGTTCTAGAGGAGTATTTTCTCTCACAGATGGCTCTGTGGACAGGTTCTCAGATGATTTCAACATCTGTGGGTCTGGTGTTCCTTAAAGACCTTTAAATGTCCAGTAATTATTCTTCCTCTCAGTCTAGAATGTTCTCAGCATGAAGACATCTCTTTAAAGTTATACACAGGGAATCCGCAGGTAAAAAAATAAAGTTTTATGCACTGCTCTTAGGTGTTCTTTCCTGATGTTGTTAGCTTTCTCTTTTTCAATTCCATTTCTCTCATTTTATCTTTAGTAAGATAAAAAATGTTACTGGTCTTGCTTCAGTAGCCTTCTTACATGATAAAACATGTTACTTGCATTGAATCTCACCTCAACCCCCTAAAATTCATTGGTTGATGTCAACATAGGGATGATTATATCATCATGTAAGTTAAAATATTGAGAATCATTGCATAGTTAAGTTTCACTTATTTTGAGGGTACCCAATTAAATATGTTACTATGAACTAAGTATTTGTACTTATTCAAATGAAAAGTGGCACAAGAGAATACTCAAATTATACAATAAATATCACTGATACCAACATGCAAGCAAAGTTTTCCTGAAGATCTTTCAAGAACAGTTGCAGCAGTTAATTGATGAAGAGTAGATCTTAGCTAATGGATCCAACCTGAAAGCAGAGAATACCAAAAAGATGTTTATGCCAAGGCATGTGATTATGTGGATGAGCAAGCAATGGATGACCTTGACAAGAAAGAATTTCAGAATACTTCATTTTGATCACAAGGAATCTGTACATGGATCAAGGGACATCTGTACAAATGAAACACTGGAATTCTACACGATAAAACATCAGAAAGGACATGCATCTTTGCACCATACATATTCGATTTGTATGCAGACAAAATAATCTGAGACACTGGATGAAAAATAATTTATTAGTAGGATTGGAGGCTTAAAAAATCTTAAATAGGCAGTGACACAAACTTGCTTGCTTAAATTGAGGACTTCAAATATTTGGTAATGAAAGAATTTTATCCCTTAGTATGGATTATAATTTAATGTACAGGAAATCCAACTGCTGACCACTTGATCAATAAGTAAAATCACGCTAAACAAAGACAAGATTGACTTTGTCAAGACATTCCAGGATGAGTCCCAGTAGCACAGTGGTTGAGTGCGGGACTCTGACTCACGGGCTTGGTGGTTCAAATCCAGCAGCAGCTCTCCAGGAACAAGGTTGTGTAGCTGCCATGACCACCGAAGGGCAATGATGACCTGCCCTC
Organism: Nesogale talazaci; assembly: GCA_004026705.1. Lineage (NCBI taxonomy): Eukaryota > Metazoa > Chordata > Mammalia > Afrosoricida > Tenrecidae > Nesogale > Nesogale talazaci. The sequence goes on from PVJH01028057.1 coordinate 16,338, forward strand.
ATAAAAAAGACTTTCCTCTTGCTTGGATCCACAATCAATATTCATGGACACAGCAGTTAAGATATCAAATGATGGGAGCTGAGCCCTGGTGGCTTAAGTGTTTGAGGGAACTGCAGCCCATGGGATTGGCGGTTCAAATCCAGCGGTGGCTCTCCGGAGAGGCACTGGGTAGCGCCCACAACCACCAGAGGCAGTGATGCCCCTGCCCCCCCCCCCAAATAAAAGATATCATGTGACATACTGTCTTGAATAAATGTGCTTCACAGAAGCTCTTTAAAATTTTGAAAATCAAGAATGTTAGTTTAAAGAATTAGATGTACCTAACCAAGATCAGGTACTTTAAGTCAACTCATATGCATGGGAAAGTTGTTCATTGAATAAGGAAGTTTGAAGAGGAATCAATTCATTTGAATGATGGAGCTGGTGAAGAGTATTAAAAGTACTGTGGATTGCCAAAAGTACAAACAAACTGTCTTGGAATAAATACAGCCAGAATGCTACATGGTTGTGAAACATTGCCTTAAGTATTTTGGACACATTGTCAGGAGAAACCAATTCTCGTGGCAGGATATCATGTTTAGTATGGTGGAGGGGCAGCAAAGGACAGGAAGATGGATTGCCATAGTGTACTGCAACAATGTGCTCAAATATAGCAGTCCATTGTGAGGCTGGCTTAGGACAGGGCACTGCTTTGTCCTGTTGTACATATGGTTTCTGTCCATCCAGAACTGACTCAGCAGCACCTACATTCAACAATAATAATCAGCAATCTTCAAGATAAATAACATATCTTTTTTCTTAATGTTACTCTCCCCCCAAACTGCTAGCATGAAAGGCATGAAAAGTTAGGATTTTTCCTCACTAAAACATGTAAGCTTCATGTGCATAATCACACTAATGCATACATTCATTCAGAGATAAGAGTACAAGCAGCTCAGGTACAGGCAGAAAGCCAATGTGCAGGCAACCCAGCTTTGAGAACGCTTCAGTGGCCCACGGTCCACTGGCTTCTGGCAAGTGCCTTCCTCAAAGCCAAGATGTCCATAAGGAAGGGTCAGCTCAGCTCAGCTCAGCAGAAGGGGAGGTGAAGGAAGAGCCTAGAGGGAGATAGTGAGAATCTCAGAAACCACTGCTCCTTGATCCTGCCAAGTGGAGGTGACGCCATAAAAACAAGGAGGAAAGAATAAATCTTCAAAGAAGGCAAGCAAAAGGGTAAAGGAGAAGAAGAGAAAGCAGGTTAAAAAAGTAGCTAACTGAGATTTACAGGCCGAAAACAGAAAAAGGAAACATGGAAATACAGTTTCTCATAAAGCAAATGAAAAAGAAGCAACTTCTGGTTAATATGTATCTACCACGTTTTATCAGTGGGCCCTGTTATTTCCCTTTTTGTACAATCCAGAGGAAAATTTTACTTTTAAAAGCAAGTTTTTTCATCAATCCAGAAATATTTCTAAGAAAGAGGAAATTCTGCTTCATTTCATTGTAAAAGTGTGTTTTCTTTTCAGATGTGAAATAATTTATTGGTTGTTTCTGTTTGGCACAGCCAGAATAGTGGCATGCTGATTTGTGGGAAGACTGGACTGTCTTGGGATCCAACATACTATTCCACGAGATTGGGGAGTGCCGGATGTCAGTAGTTTTTCAATTCCTAGTATGAAACATACTTACTGGCAATTTGAAGCCACTGTCATGCAGTTGTATGACTTGAAGTGTTTGTATATATGTTGTTGGTTTTTTAATAGACTTGAGTCTGAAGACCATTCTGTCATCATGGCTTTTTTGTCATAACTGTGCGTCATAACTATGTTATGACATAACTTGTCATAACATGATTGGTCATGTGATTCTGGTTTTCCTGATAGCTTTGGTTGTGTGCTGTGGAAGGTGAAACCTTTGAGTGTGTAGTGTGTGTGACATCAAATTATGATTTAGTGGGACTTAAGATGCAACAGATTCTCAACATTTGAAGATAATGACACTTGATAAGCTCTTTAAAAAGTTACCTCCAAATTTATAGGTGGAAAGTAACTGAAACTTGGAAAAGAAGTGCATCTACATGCCATATCAGAATTTTGATATGTGCGTTAAAATTGTGTGCAAACTGTTCATATCATCCTTGTAAGTATTTCAAAACAATAATTAAAAAGCCAGTTATCAAAGAGAAAAAAAGAGTACAAAGAAAAGCATTAGTGCTACTTTCTATCATGTTAGCTACTTGTCAGGTATTTAAGTAAAACTGTGGGCATAGAACTTCCTGCGGCAACCACACAAGACTCTGCTCAGTAGGTACCAATGTCTATGTCTTCTTAGAAGTGAGTATATCTGCACCTACAAAAGGCAGGGCCATGGCCAGCTCAGGAACATTTTCATTAAGGTGGACCGACAAGTGGCCTTGCAGATAGGTTCAAACAGGAACAATTTTGAGGACAGTGCAAGACTAGACAGTATTTTGTTCTCTTGCCCATAAGATCGCAACTTACTCAAAAGCACTTACCAACAATATCTACCTTGAGACTATGAGTTTACATAAGCTATATAACAAGGGCAAATGTCAGGCCATGCTGACACTACACCTCTGTGTAAGTTTAACATTGCATTTGATATTTGATAGAGCCTCAAGAATTTGTTATAATGGCTGTAAGCCTTTAATATTGGAGCTTGAAGAAAAAAGTGGCCAATTCTCTGAGGTTAATTCTCTATCATAATTAAGACTTCATTTTTGTATTTCAAAATCTTTTAGATTAAGAAATTTGCTACCAGTCTGTGATCAATTAGAATTTAGTATCCACTGGGCTTTATATATGAAGTAATTTAGTAAGCTAGCACCAGAGACATTCAGAACCTGTATTCATAGTGTGTCTTGAAAACTGAAGAGCCACTGAACATCAGGTAAATTAATTAACCTCTAATGCCCATTATATTTGTCTTTGGAAAAATGGGGTTAATAATGCAATATACTTCAAGAGGTTATGATCAGTATTAAATGAATGTCAGTCTTTTGAGAGAAAGAGATTTTGTTTTCTTCATTGCCATATACCAAATTCTGAAAACAATACTGATGCAAAATAATTGCTCAATTATTATGTATTTACCAGCTACCTTAAGACTGCATATCGCAATGTCTGTCACTGTCACAAAATTAAAATAAGTAGTATAGTTATCTAGTTACCTTTAAGTGCAGGGGATGACTTGAAATCTTTATATAAATAAAAAAGTTTACATATTTTTACTGATATTTCATGCTAAAAGAGGAGATAAAGAATTATGGGTGATGGTGCATTTTGTCTCCCAATTTTTGTTGCTTTAGGTTTCTGAGACATGTTCACCCTTTCCTAATTGACTAGACAAAATAACAATGGTAATGTTTTTTGACAGAATATATTTAATATTGAATTTGGACCATTTTCTTGTTTAAGCAGTGATTTTAAATGACACAGTTTGCACTAACAGATGACAAGGCATATAGCTGACTATATTTAGTTAGACAGTCCCAAATTTCATACTAAAGAATGATGTTGGAATTTACTTTTTCATTTTATAATTCAGATTGCTTCTAGAGACAGGTTAGGTGATGTCATTACCAACTTGCTAAACGTTCCAAAGCTCTCAGGAGAGAGGTGGTTGAGACACTAAATGTCCATAATTGAATAAACATCTTCATCTAGAAGACCTATTAAGAAGAATCAATCAGCTGGGGTGTAGATTCTATCTCATTTTTTAGACTTTCTCCAGCAGTTAGCTTTGTTTTTTTTTTAACTAATCATTTTATTGGGAGCTCTTACACATACAATAACAAGTCATAGTTCAATCACATCAAGCAGTATTACACAATTGCTTCCACAATCAGTTTCAATATATCTTCTTCTTGAACTTCATGATATCACCTCCCCTTTATCCCCCTTCCCTATCTGAGGAAATGTATATATATATATATATATATATATATATATATATATATATATATATCTACATGCTACTCTGTTGTTTGATCCCATTGAGTGGGATCATATAGTTATCAATGCTACCCACCCTCCCCCATCTCTTAGCAAACCCTTGAGGAACCATTACTCCTGTTACTGTTTTCTGAATAGTTATCTACCTTGGTTTTCATGGGCAATGAATTTTAAATATCGAAGTGAACATATATAATTCTAACAGGATTAATGCTCTAGAAGAGTTTCTGTAAGATTGATTTCAGTTATTCCCTGAATGCTTGGTAGAATTTTCATGAAACTGTCTAGTCTGGGGAATTTTTAAATTGGTATTTCTTAGATAACCTTGTCTATTTTCTCTATTGCTTTGGGTCTGTTGAATTTCTTGACATATGTCTGAGATGGTCTAGAGTAGTGGTTCTCAACCTTTCTAATGATACAAACCTTTATTATAGTTCTTCATGTTGTGTTGACCCCAGTCATAAGTTATTTTCATTGCTATGTCATAACTGTTTTGTTATTGTTAGGAATGGGGTGGCCCCAGTGAAAGGGTCATTTGACCTCCAAAGACATTGCCACACAGAGGTCTAGAGGTGATTGATTTTTCAAATATTTTTCAATGTCTTCCCAGTTGTTCAATTCATTTGACTACAGACCTTCAAAGTGTTGTGTAATTAGCTTTTAATTTCACTAAGGTCTGTTGTACTTTTCCCTGTTTCATCCCTCATCCTGATGAATGATCTTTGTCCCTTCCTTCCTTTGGTTACGTTTGCCAATGGTCTATTGCATCTGGTAATTTTTTCAAAGAGTCAACTCTTTGTCGCATTAATTTTTTTGCATGATTTTCTTCTTTCCCCACTCATTGATTTCTGCCTGGATTTTTATTATTTCATTTCCTTTTCTATTAGTAGCATTACCCAGGTGACTCTGTTTTAACTGCTTTAGATTTTTTGCATGGTAGTCCTTTCTATGAAAAAATAAATTAAAAAAGAATGCTTCCAGATACACTAAAACATCCTTATCATAATGCATTAATGATGTCTGATACATGTTGCAAAGTAACTTCTGTTGGTTAAAACAAGCCATTGTTTTTTACCTTCAAATTTTAATATCATAACTTTAGAAGGTTAGTTCACAACTGCAGCCTTTACAAAAGTGAAACAGGCAGTTGTATTTAGGTTTTAAGCATTGTTTGATAAAATGCTTTAACGGAATTTTAGACTGGAGCTACTATGACACGTTTCTCTCATTTACTTACTACTGCTCAATTATTTTGAGCTTTAGGCCAAACAGAATCATCACCTCCATTGTGACATCAGAAGATGTCATGATGCAGATTTTTCTTTTCTATATTTTCCTTGTAAACAAAATTCAATTGACAAGATTACAGAAGATTCAAACTAGAAAGAAACTCTCAGTAAAATTTCAGGATATCATCACAGTAAGAGTTGGAATTGGTTTATTTAAAGGTACTCATTTATATTGTGATTGAACTCAAGCCAGCAACTGGATCACACACCTGTGAACAAAAAGATGGGAAGCAAAATTTATTTAGGAATATAATTTAACAGGTTTGAGATAGGTTTGCTACATCAGCTATTGATTTGTTCTCCTTTGGACATCAAATAATTTATTTATTATATAACTCTGTGACATGAAGGCAATAAACACAAAAGGAACAAAAGGAAAGTGTTGTTTATGGCGGCCTCATCATGCTCAGCTTTCAGATAATGATTTTAGTCTTTCAGTAAAGACTTTGATTTGGGAAATTATGCTATAAATCTACCTAAAGTAGGTTGTCCTATGGCATAAAAATAATTTTGTATTTACTTTGCAGTAAAATAAACCACTTCTTTTTTTGTTTTGTTTTTGCATCACTGCCCTCTGATTGGCGTGGGAAGCCCAGCCAATGAACCACTTTTGATGAAGAGATTTTTTTAAAATCTGGATATCTCTGCTCTGACTCTTAAATATTAGATAAGATGCATTTTTTTGTACTTGACTTACCACATTAAAACAGTTTGCACTTATCTGTCCAAATCAACCATGTCAGTTCATTCTCATGGTTACTTAGAAGCTTCATTTTCTAAAGCAATCAAATGTTTTATAATATGACTTTAGATTTTCAAAATTTTAACAACAACAACAAAATCACTTCTATGAAAAGCCATTCGTACTTGCTTCCACAATTGGATATTGACAGAACTGAAAATAAAATAGAGCATAGACGTCTTCATACCAGAATTTGAAAGCAGGTACCATCAGGAAAGGTCAAGACACACACACAAAAAACAAGTCATCATGTTTTCCTTGCTGGATAGCTCAGTCAATTCACCTAAGAACCCATGACCAACAAGTTTTACAAAATACTACTGAAGGTATGAACTCACAGCGTGCAATACAGAGAAACAATGTCAGGGCCAGCATCGTCCTCATCATAGCTGTCTTTGAACACATTTTTGCAACCACTGTACCAATCCATCTTCCTCCTTTTTATTGCATAATGTCCCACTCCAGGGACAGGTCTGTTTCGATAACATTTCCAAAATATGTTGGAGCGAGTCTCATTATCTTCAAATTTAATGAACATTATAGCTGGGTTTTTTCTGAGTTAGAGTATTCATTCTTCTGTCAGTATATGATAAATTTAACAGGCTTAGCCAATGCCATATTTTGAAAGCATCAATTCTTCAGTTTCACCTATTTATTTTGAGTTTTCCAAAGTATATGAGGCCATCAAAAATACCACTAGCTGGATTAGGTGTACCTTAAAACTTCAAGTGATATATTTTCTTTTTAACACAATAGAAAGTTCATTTCCAGCATGTGCAATACAATAAACCTCTTGATTTCTTCATGGCTGCTTCTATGGTCATCGAATGTCAATCCAAGTAAAATGAAATCCTTGGCAACTTCAATATGTCATGATGTATCATTATGTTGATACTGGTCCATTTGTGAACATTTTTTTTCCTTTTGTGAAGTTATAATCTATATACAAGCCTGTCATCTTTGATCTTCAACAGAAAGTGTTTCAAGTTATTTTCACTTTTAGTTAGCAAGAATGTGTCATCAAAATATAACACGTTTTCCTCCTCCAATCCTAATTTCATGCTCTTTTTCTTTTAGTTGAGTTTCTCAGATTATCCGTGCAGCTTTTAGGCTGAATGTATAATGTGAAGAATACAACCGTGATGCACACCTTTCCTAATTTTAAATGCAGTATTTCATTGTTCTGTTTAAATAATTGCCTCTAAGTCCATGATCTTGTACCACATGAGCACATTTACATCTTCCAGAATTCTCATTCTTTATAATGTCATCCATGATTTGTGAAGATTCAGAGTCTAATGTCTTTGTCCGATCAATTATGCACAGATAAACACCTTTTTGGCAGTCCCTTCTTTCACCAGAGATCCTTATGATATCTGCAATGATTATATATCCTCTATTCAATCCACTTCAATTTCTGGCAGTTCCCATTCAATGTATTGCTGCAATCATAACTGAAATGCCTTTTGAAAAGATCATTTACCTCTTTAGGTTATTCATGGTAGTGCTTGATTATTCCAATATTCTGTTCTGTCATCTTTGTGTAGAACATTCATGGATGGCAGTTGTTTGGCCTGTAACTAGCTGTTTTCCATTTTGTGGGGCATAGATGAATCAGTCTTCCCAAAGCTGCATCCATCTGTTTGCTGAAACATCTGAGTCAATATTCTGTCAATTCTTGAAGCTTGCTTTTATTTTTTTTAATCAATGACCCCTGCAATACTCATTTTTATTTTATTCTGATACTATAGGTTCTAGAAAACATATGCTACCTCCCATAATGGTCTATTTGTTGACTAAGGAAAGTTTTATGCCTCTACATATTCCTTCCATATTCTTTTAATATTTATTGTATCATTTAATGTTTTTTGCATGGGACTATTTATCCAGTCATTTCAGTTTGAGAGCTGCTAAATGAATTCTTCCCGCATCCCCTACCACCCCCACTGAATCCAGGGCTTTGTACATTTCATTATGATCTTTAATTTTGTCATCACAAGCAACCCCTGGAAATCTTCTATTAGCAATTCAGTTTCATAATTTCTTCCAGTTACTTTAGCTATACTATGTTCAAGACCAAATTTCAGATTCTCTTCGGATATCCATTTTAGCCCCTTTCCCCCTGGCACATCTTTATAAATGCTCTTAAGTTCTTCCCTAAATGATATCTCTCCCCAACATTTACAGTCTGTGATAAATAGAGCCCAGTGAGCAAAACATTTTCTTGAAATGATATCTAACACCAGGTGACTAACTCCAGGTGACATATGCTTAAGATACATGTTTGCTCTTATTGGCTTTTTAAAATTTTCATTTACTTCAACTAGAATTTGCATATGATCAATTCACATAATTTTGATTGATATGGAATTTTTACTTAGCTTGCTTACATAGGAAGAAAAAATTAATTCCAAAGGATTTTATCAGTAAGGTTCAGGTGCACAATCATATTTATATTTTTTTATAAAAGAGGGTTTTTTAAATGGATAAGTCATTGGTCTTCCAAAATTCTCTCATGTAAAACCTGGCATAATTTTCAATAACACTCCATATTTTCCAACTATTCACCATTCATTTTTGTTTCTTACTTTTGCATTATTTATTAATACCTAACTTGAATATTATATGGTATTTAATTTTTAATTAAGACAATCAAAATATTAAAATTTCCACAAAATGCTCTACAATACTTAGTGCACATATTTAAATCTAACACACTGAAGGAGCATTTTGAACTCGTGCATCATTTTCACTTCAATTGGGTGGATAATAATAAATTATAGATAACATTATGAAGAGTAAGAATTCCAGGGCAATTAATTTTTGTCATGCTGAATTTGAACATAGATGAAGAGGTATGTTTATTTTCTGTGTTGTCACTTAGCTTTATAGAGTCTCTATCTTCTAACAGATAAAATGTAAATCATTAATTATAAAGATACTCTGTTAGTCTGGGTAGACTAGAGAAACACATTCATAAACATGCGTATATACACAGAAGATATTTATATACAAGAGGGATGGAGAAAGCATCCCAACCCACTCCAGTCCAAGTCCATAAGTGAGATACTAGCTCCAATGTCTAATACCAAGCATTAAATCCTCTTCAGACTCACAAACTACAGGAAATGGCAAGACAATCACAGGCAGTGGGTGCAGAGTCTTGTGCATCCATTGGAGGTAGAAGCATCTCAGTGCTGGTAGGGGTTTTCTCGTGGTTCCTCCAGTTGCCAGGGATCAGAGTCTATCCACATGCTTTCATTTGTCTTGTCAGCTGCAATGTCTCCCAAGGACTGAGCTGCAAGTGTCTCACACCCATGAGGGAAATATTGTGAAATTTCCCAGAATTCTCAGGAGAAAGCCTTACCTACACAGAGGTCTCATTGGCTATCTCCAGATTGACAGGCTACAGGCTAGACTGTACCCCTTCACTCCCAATCCTGAAACTGACACAAGACTTCACGACTGCCACAGTCCTAATGCATTTTAATCAACTATGTTACTCATTTGGCACTATATCAAAATTACAAACCATGAAGAAAGAATAAAATTAACCTAAGAGACTGTAGTGAAAAGCAAAAGATATATTTTAAATAGTGTATTTTATACAAAGTTAATCTAAAATATTTATTATAAAAGAAATGCCTGAATTTATGTGAGAATTAGAAATGGAACGGACTTCAAGATCCATATGAGGTAAAAATACAGGTGCAGGTTATTAGTTAATACCATCTGAGCAGTTATTATGCAAATGTAAAATCTAGAGCAAGGCAAATATTCATTATAATGACTATTATACTATCTATGTAATTCCCTCTAGTTAAGGGCATCATTGACAAAGTTAACCATACCTTTAAGAGCATGATTTGGATGAAAGAATATCTAATCCATGTTTTATAAAGAATAGTGGTGGGAACTAAAACAAACTTGAATGCATTAGCATGGTGATAGAAGATATTTGAAGGGTATGCTTTGGAAACAGCAATTCCATACTTGTGTCCTCTGAGACTCCAAAGAAATTGAAAGCCATTTGCTGTCGTTGAGTAAATTGCAATACTAGGAGTTTGATCTGGAAGGAAATTTGGCTTTATATGAACATATATTAAAACTATCAGAAACAAAAATGTCACAGAACAATAAACTCTACTAATGTAAACTCAAGAATATTTGTCTAGTTTTCTTCATTTGGTAAGAAAAGGACAAAAATGCTGCAATAGAATTTCCTGATACAAATATTCTTAGACCAAACTAAAGAAGCTGAACAGATGTGAAGGCATGATCAAATATTATCCCATCGAGAAAGGTCTTTTGTTTTTGCTGCCATTTTATTTTGTCCCACTCCTCATTTCATTTTTCTTATCTTCAAACAAAACTTCTCTTTGAAAAAATTATTACTTTTTTTCATTTGTCTCAAGGAGGTGGAGATTAAAGTGATCCCAATCTTCAAATTTACAGAATGACATTTACAAACAAACAAAAACAAGCTCACTGCCATTATGTGAATGGCAACTCATAGCAACCCATAGGGTAGGGTAGGGTAGAACTGCCCCTGTGAGTACCCAAGACTGTCACCTTGATGGGAGTAGACAGCCTCATCTTTTTTCCTTAGAGTCACTGGTGGTTTCAAACTGCTGACCTTGTACTTAGCAACCCAACATGGAACCATCATGACACCAGCGCTCCTTACAAAATGGGATACTACTACTTTATCACAGTATTAAGAATCACTCCTTTCCTTCACAAGTTCCCTCAAATTCCACGGTTCTTCAATTTACTGAAAAGTCTCATAGAAATCACAAAATGTGCAGGATATGGTTCCCATTGTTGTGGAGTGGGTAAGACTCAAACCCAAAGTTAGGCATTCATTTTGAGGATCTTCTTCTTCCACAAGGCTTCTGGAGCTGGTGAAATCAGGTTAGCGTATAGGCTGCAATTCAAGCCCAAGAATGAAAGGTGCGACAAAGTCAACCTCAATGCAGAGTCTAGACCCAGATGAAAAAGTGTCCTGAAATCAAAGCTGTCTCTATGACTGTACATGATCAGTCAAGAAGAAGAAACAAACAATTAAATAAAAGGCTTTTACGCAGATGTTGTTTTTGCTTTCTACAGAAAATACACCCAAAGAAGTAAATGGTGGTGATCTACATCAAAACTTTATTCTATCAGTATAAACATAATGCTGTTCCAAAATAAAATTAAACCAATAGGTACAAATGTTAAAATTCACAGTGTGTCACACACAGAGTGTGGCTAAAAGGACCGTTTTAAAGCCCTATTAAGTAATGGACTACAACATAGCACCACTGTCATAGCTACATCCTTCCTATGATATTTGGCATCACATGCCACCTATTCCTAGATTCAGTATGTTACTCCTTTGCCATTTAGAAAATAGAGGGTCACAATTTTGCATTTCAAAAAAAAAGATTATACTCACCACTTACTGCTATATGAGCTGTTCGTTTCAATAAACCATTCAGTTTTCAAAATGCCCCATGGATGTTAAC
>PVJH01028058.1:0-27859 GCA_004026705.1 Nesogale talazaci
GCAGAATTTGGAAAGATCACAGGTCAATGGGTATAAAGTCTTGTAGATTCAGTGGTGGTGGAAGCATATCAAAGACTCTGGCCTGCCATCAGCATGGCTACATTTGACTTGATAGCAGGGACACCAAGGCAGAAAAAGAGTGTGTCCTGCCGCCAATCAGAAAAAGAGAGAGTTCCCAGAATCCTCATAATTAAGTCACACTCACAATCAGTCTAACCTGATTGACATATTAATCTTCACCCTTTCATTCTTTTAAGTTGACAGGAAATTGTATAAATACCACTATTTTCCTCCCTCCCTATCTGTGTCAGGAATCATTCTAGCCTTCCTTTCAATATTAGTTCAGAGACATTTTGGCTCTTACTGTCAGAGATCTGGCTCCTGTATAGTGTTACACTGTGCGGTGGTCTCATATTTGTGTCTTGTAGATATTTGTCTTCTGACCAAAGTGAGTTGGAAAGTAATTTTTGTAGTGCCACAACTTTATTTGTTTGTTTGGACATATTCTTTAAGTTTTCCCTGATCTTGAAAAACCCTTACGTCTCAGATTATTTCGATGGAGAGTTTGGTGAGATAGAGGATTCTTTGGTTACAGTTATTCTCCTTCAAATTTGAAAGATGCTAATCATTTTCTCCTTTTCTTCATGGTTTCTGCTGATAAGTCTGAACATATTATATTATTATCCTTAAAGGTGACTGCATTTTTCCCCTTTAACTGCGTGTGTTTCCCCTTTTCCGCAAAGATGGATAATTTGATTGTGTTGGTGTGTTCTTCTTGAGGTTAATCTAATTGTCCTTTCTGCTTCCTGGATGACTGATTCTCCATTGAATTGAGGAGATTTGCTTCCAGAATTCCTCGATATCTTGGCTATTGATTTTCTTTGTTATGTCTTTTTCTGATAAGTTTATTATTCAAATATTGTCTCTCTTTGTAGCATTGTTCATTGTTCTCAGGTCTTCCTCAACTTCTCTGATTATTTTGCATGATTGTCCTTCATGTTTCTTGGAATATACTTGGCTATCTTTATGGTGGCTGATATTATTTTCTGGTGGTAGGGTCTTTTACTGTTTGCTTCTGCTGCATTTTACCTTAGCTCCTGTATGTCTCTTTAGTAAGAGTAAGAGACTCTATCATTTCTATTTCTGTATTGATTCCTTCATCTTTTTATGAGTCTAAGCAGCATACTGAAGATTTCTATCTGTGGATGTTTAAATTCTGCCTTTTCTATGTACGTTGCTAGGTTCGGATCCTCCTCCATCATTGTGTTTTTTTTCCTCTTGCTTTCTTGCAGTAGCTGCTGATGTGTGTTGTCTTCTGTGTGACCTTTGGTGGAGTTTGGTGCCATTTTGCTGGAATCTAAGAGCCCTTGATTTCTTTTTCAGAGGTTAGTATGGATGATTCTAAGGACAATCTTGGGCTAGTGGTGTTGCAGCTTTGAACTCTGTCTTTATCTCACTAGGGGTGAGTTTGACTCTAGAGAGCCATAAGTATGTTTGGAGGGTGATGTGGTTGGCTTTCTCAGGAAAGGTAGATGCATTGATCTCATGGAGCAAGGGTGGCCCTGTGTAGTCTCATAATGCACAGAATGAGCTGGCACTCATGGGATATAACAGGGGTGGAAACTACTCAAAGGACTAGTTCACAGATGGTTCACAGGGTCTAATCGCTAGCATCAGCAGCAGGTCTGGTGTGAATAGCAAAGGTGGCACTAGGCAGGCCACTCACTTGCAGGCAGGCTGGTGTTCACAAAGACCTGAGCAGAGAGGTTTATGGGGGATATGGATTTATTTGGTAAGTTGGTGAAGAATAGCTATTGTCAAGATGTAGAAAGCAGATTCTAGATGTTGTGTTGTTTGGGGTGCATGACGGTTATGTCAAATCTACCAAGGACACTTATCAACATTGTAAATTGTGAAAGGTAGAGTTCAGATCTTTAATTGTGTTTATAACAGAATGACTCTATAATGAAGGTTACTATACACATTCAAGTTCTCCCCTCCTTATGTACAATCCCAAGGTAGATATAGGCTATTACTGAGGATGCTTCTGTGAGATGGGACTTCTTTTTAGAAAGTAGTCAGAGTAGGAGTACCCTGAGTTCACTGGCTGTCTTATCAGGGACAGGGAAGTTCATGGAGTAACCTTGACATGTTGATTTCTATGGCAGTCATGTGCTTATGTTAATTTTATGATTGAAATGTAGGGGTGGAGTTTAGCCTGTTAATCTGGAGATAGCCATTGAGTATCCAATGAGGCCTCGGTGTGGGCAAGGTTTTCTCCTGAGATTTCTGGGAAATCTCGCAATATTTCCCTCATGAAGATGAGATGCTGTCTTTCCTGGTTGTTGGAAGTTAGTCTTAGAGATGATGAATCATGGACAAGGCAAGGTGGCAGCATCTGAGGAGCCAGAGGAGAAGCCACATGGCTTTGCCCTGATGGAGCCAGTCCTCTGAAGCTGGAGAGGCCACATGGAGACCCCTGCCAGCGATGAGTTGCTTCTGCCACCATGGAATGCTGTTGATGGACCCTGAGACCCGGAAGCGAGGAGCCATGGGGAGACCCACTGTGTCTGGGTTCTCCCAGCTGCCCTCCTTTGTCACTCCTAGTTCTCTCATGCACAGATCTATAGGCTGTGCTCCAGGGATCTGCATTCTGCCATGGTTAAGTATCCTAGGGACTCTCTGATTGCAGCAAATTATTATCTAATTGAAGCTGGGGAGAAGGAAAAGGGGGGGACTGATTTAGGTACTCTGTTCCTGGGCAGGGAAGGAAGTTGCAAATCCTGTAAAGGAATAAGTACTGAAGGGACATCCAGTGTGAGCTCTTGTGGTTGGATTTGGAGGCTTTCTATTAGCCTGGTATTTTGACCACTTTAGTCCAGGGAAACTACCGCATGCTGAAGGTCTTGTATCTTGGGCACAAGAAGGGTAGTTGACACTGTCCCACTGGACCTGGCAAGGTATTAGGAGAGCAGGGAGCCTTGGTGAACTTAGAACATATCAATTAGTCCTCAAATTTCTCTATGGGTAAAAATTGTAAAAATTCTCAACCAGACCCCAGAACACTGGAATTATATTTCTATCAATGGCCTCTCAATATTGGCCTCCTTACCTCTTAATTTTCTGACAACAGAAGCACCGGGCAGGTGATTCTACTTAGATACCATCTTAACCCCCCCCCCCCCCACACACACACAGTTTTTGTTGTTGTTGGTTTTAGGAATGTCCTTCTTTTAACACTGTTCTTAAAAGACATTTTTTGCTGGATATATGATTTTTTATTATATTTCCCCCTTATTATATTTTGTATATATCCTTATATATAAAACACTTATATCCTAAGTGTTTTTCAACTTAATTGTATAGCTAAATTAAAACATGTTAACTTCTTTAAAAGACCCCACTATTGTGAGCCTCATCTGTGAGTTCTGTGTGTGGTAATTGCAATGATGTTTAGAATCTAGTTGAAAATCAGAAAATGCTGTGGAAGGGACAGCTGGTGGCAGAACTGGGCAGGAAGTGTGAAGGGTGGGGACAGGTTTGATATCAGCCACCTAGGAATCTTCCTTGTGACATTCAGTGCAAAGAGCTGGAGGAGGTAAGATGTTTCAGTCCCACACCTTGCCATGCATCACACTTATCATCAGGGGCTTGTTCTCAGCCCCTGTGGAATAACATTAAGTTTAGTAGAATAGCTTTCATCTACTCTTCAACATAGTGGTGATGCATCAGATTGTTAAATACAAGGTCAGCAATTTGAAACCAACAGAATATCTGAGGGAGACAGATGTGGCTTCCTACTCCTATAGTCTCAGAAACCCATAGGGGTAGTTTTACCTTTTCTTATTGAGTCCCTGTGAATCAGAATCAACTCATCCAGTGAGTTTTAGATTTTTAGTAGTGGATTAATGATAAAGAGGAACAGGTTTAAGGAGGTTGATTGACACAGTGGATATAACAATGGACTTAAACAAAGGAAAATTTATAGCACAAGAAAAGTTAGTGTTTTGTTCTTCTACACAGGGGTTTTCCATGAGTTAAAACTGACTTGATGGTACTTAGTACTACCACATTACTGTGTAGGGTTTGTTTGACTGCTTGATTTAGCTGAGTATTTACCTCACCCTCATTTCCATGTAGCAATAAGTCTTCATGGTGGCTACTTTTTGTATTATCTACTTCCTTATTGTCATTTATATCTCTAATTTTTACAAGATATGTAGCCTTTCTTGTGTATGCTATTGAGTCAATTTCAATTCAGTTATGTTTTGTGACATAACTTAACATTCCATAAGATTAAAATATATATTTATTATCAATTAGATAGAGGGATTGCTTTGAAGATTTTTTTTTTTAATTTAGCAACATAAACTACTTAGCTTACCTCCCAATAGCTTGCCCTAAAATAAGATCTGGAATTCTTATTCAATCAATAAACCCATTTCTATTTGGTTCAATTCCAAGCCTTAGAGAACTAATATTGCAGAGTGTTCTGCCTTGTAGGGGTTTTCTTAGAAGGTAAGATATTTTTGTAAACAGACTGCAGCATATTTTCACACAAAATGGCTGTGGTTTTGAATTGCAGACGGTTTAGTTAGCTTTGAAGTACTTAACCACTGTGTCTGATATCTATGAGGCTGGTACAAGGGATCTACCTACCAACCTTATTACATATATTCCCAACATATCAGTCACTGTCTGCCTTTTCCTTTCTGCTTTTCTCTTACAATATTATGCTGCAATTTACTATTAAAATACAAGTCACTGCATTTTGACTCCAAAGGAAACCTGTTGAAACTGTCCTATAAAGGTTCTGTCCAATTCCATAGTAGATTTCTCCTCTCCTATTCTGACATTAACCTGTTATTAACAAAGATGCAGGAAGAGTTGACATATTTAAATACTCAACAAATAAGGCTTCAGGTGGACCATTAATCTTCCCTCAGGAAAAAAAAAAAACACCTCACTGCCATCCAGTTGATTCCAACTCATAATAATACAATAGTATAGGGTAGAACGGCCTCTGGGGATTTTCCAGCTCGGAACTCTTTACTGAAACAGTAAGTCTCATCTTTTCCCAACACAGGTTGCAGGGTGGTGGGTCTGAGCTGCTGATCACGAGGTTAGCAACCCAGCTGACAACTTACTAAATAGGGTTCTTTAATGAAGCCGCCTTTCCCAATTTGTGTGTGTGGATATGAAAGGATCTATATCCTTTTTCCTCTCATTGCCAATAAAATCTATTGTATCCATAAATATTTCCCTTTGACTTCCAAACTAATGCTGGAATTCTTCAAATGATTAAGTTTCCATGTGTTCTGATTCCAGGAATCACCTCTAATCACAACGCGCACTTATTAAACACCTTGAAAATTCTTGAGCAGGAGATAAGCACTCGTACTTTATTGATCTTTTTCTGAGCTGCATTTTTCTTCTTTCTACTTAGGAAATTTGCCTCAAATAACATCAGCTCTTTTAAAAAAATGTTTCAGAAATGATACTACCTAAATTCA
Organism: Nesogale talazaci; assembly: GCA_004026705.1. Lineage (NCBI taxonomy): Eukaryota > Metazoa > Chordata > Mammalia > Afrosoricida > Tenrecidae > Nesogale > Nesogale talazaci. The sequence goes on from PVJH01028058.1 coordinate 5,514, forward strand.
TTAGACAGACTGTTTACCTTCATGAACCTCAACTTTCATGAGATAGGAGTTATGTTGTTCATGTTTGTTGTGCTAGAGAAGTATATAAGTGATAAATATTCATGACATCATTCATACTTCAAGTTTAGCCTTGTATCAAATATTATCAAAGGAAAGTTTACTTCTTTTTCACCAAGTATATTCTTCATACAATATAATCATCACAACAATTCACATAAGAATCGGCAGTCTAATGAGCATTGATTGTCTATATAAGCAATATCATTTCAAAGAAAAATAAAGGATGCTTATTTTGTGACACACTATATAAACTAGATGTCTTATGATAAATTTAACTTGTAATTTAGTGCCTTAATTTTTACCCCTTATAATAATGGTATATTCTATTCATCATTGAAATTGAATTATGAAACTGTGTTGTCAAAAGGCTTTGAATATAGAACCACAGTTAATATATAATAATGACTATATTCCTTTCATAGATACTTCTTTATTTTGCCATTACTTTGTGTTTAATTGCCTTTCATTCCAGTTCTCAACACTTTCAGAAATAGGTTGATACTTAAAAGCAAATAAAAATGAAATACTAAATTCTATTTTGAAAGTATCTTCCAGCTATGAAAAATATTCAAATCAGCTTAGACTAAAAACAAGTAGAATAAAAACATGGAAGTTGATTGTAACATTTCAAAAAGTAAAAGATTACTTCAATGAAAATCAATTATTTAAAATTCTATTAAAATGTGTTCCTACATAAATTATACTTTGAAGTATGGGGTTTTATTTAGGGCTCACTCCTATAATAGAATATTCTCAACTCAGTGATCCCCATAGCTTTTACCAAATAATTGAAAACCCTGATATTCTTTAAGATTTGAAGACATCCTAACTGAAGAAAGATTAACATAATGATAACAAAAACTCATTGAAATCACAGCGAATCATGGGGAACCTATTAGACAGAATAGAACTGCTGCTGTGGGTTTCTGAGGCTGGGCATTTTATAGGAGTAGAAAGGTTCGTTTGTCCCTACGAGTGGTTTCAAACTGCTTATATTGTGATTAGTAGCCAGATGCATGACACATTGTGCTAAAATAGTAATCAAACCTTCTCATCCTTACAAGCAAATTAAACACGTTGGAACTTTTGAAAAGTTGTTTAAGATTTAGGTGATTCAGTTTCTCCACCCTTAATTTGAGAAGAATGTAATTTATTTTTTGCTGTGTGCTGCCATCCTTTGGACTCCTGTCTCATGGCATCCCTTCTGCAATTGAGCTCCATAGAATTGAGATCCATAGTGATTTCCTTCCTGCAATGCTTACAGGAACCTCTAGCCAAGCCAATACACCTAAAATGTGTGTGGTTTCTCAAGGCAGTGCAAATGGGTAAGTGCTTGACTTGACTTGACCCTAATTTGGACTTTGAAAAGGCTTGATATGGAACTTCTAAAAAGCCATAGACTTGTAAATACTGCTCTCTTCACCATCTTAATGAACCCCTTGAGTTGAAAGGGGCTCTAAAATGACTGGTAATGCTTGTGTTGTTATGGAAATTAAATAAAGTAAAACAGGTAAAAAAATGAAAAGATTCTACAATATTGTCTGGTATGAAATAGCTGTTCAATATGATAAACTTTTATTACTATGAAAATCATAGACTATAGCTTCAGTATTCAATAGACTTTAACATTAAAAAAACACAACTTTCACAACTGAACCAGTAAGTGAAATCATGATAATTGAAGTAGATTGAAAGTATAAATGATTTTATTTTAGCTGGATACACCATTAATACCCATAGAAACAACAATTAAGCAACAATTAAGATATGTGTGTGTTTGTGTGTGTGTGTATATATGTATGTGTGTGTGTGTGTGTGTATATATATATATATATATATATATATATATATCGATGGATGAATTTTCTGCATAAGACCTGAAAAGAGATGCCACTTTGAAGACTAAGTTGTGGCTTGCCAATGTCAAGGTATTTTTGATTACTTTTTATTAGAAAGGTGAAATTGGCTATAAAAGACTAAAGAGTTGATATGAAATATGATGAGATATGATGTTGGTGAAGAATATTGAATATGGACTGTGAAAAGAATGAGCAACTCTCTTGAAAGATATACAGCCAGAATATACCCTAAGAGAAAGGATAGCAAAACTTTGATTCATGTGCTTACATCCTGTTATTACTTAGAGTAGGACATCATGCTAAAAAAGTTGAGGGCTACTGCAAGGGAAGAAGACATTCCCTGTGATCCATTGAGCAGCCTTGTGGGACAACGATGAAGGAGTATACTCCTGGAAAAGGTTTACAGCTGAGGAAATCCCACTGAACAGTTATACTCTGCCCTACAAGGTGCCTAGGGGTTGGACTCAACTCTACAGAAGTGGGTTATACTGGAATTAAAAACAAAAAGTATTTACTTCATTTAATCACTAACTCCCTAGAATTAAGACATCCATACTCTCTGCTGGTATAGAGAAAATGACTTCACAAAATTCAAATCCTATTTCTAAACTTTTAAATAATGTACACCATGGATCGTAGCCATGATCTATATTTCCTCATTTGAAACGTTGTTCTGGTGTATACTTGAGTAGGTTCTGACTCATGGTGGCCCCTTGTGACGGAGTAAGATGACTCATATTTTCTGACATATTTAGTTGTATTCAAGAGGAATCGGAATATGGATCAAGAGACACTTGTACACAGAGAACAAAGAATACAACATAGTTTAAAATCAAGACTAATGGTTGTTTGTGTTGCATTCTTTCACACTGGATGTTAATCAACCTAGATATTAAGTAGACAATTAAAGAACCTGGGTTATACGGAAAAAAGACAGCATCAGTATCAGAGGGAGTCTTACTAACCACTTGCAAAATGCAGATAAAACAATCTTGATTACTGAAAGTGAGGAGGACTTTAATCATTTCCTGATGAAGATCAAAGATTGCAGCCTCCATTGTGAATTAGAACTCAACATTAGGAAAATCCAAACTGTACAGCTGAATCAGTGGGTAGCATCCCCATAAATGGAGAGCGGAGCGGGATATTGTCAAGGATTTCATCTTGCTTGGATCCATGATGAATGCTCTTCAATGACTGATGATGGTGTGCTTCTTCCATGTGGAGTTAGTTGACATCTCACTTATATGACTGCGTGTTTGGAGACAAGTCTTCCTTTAAGACCCCAGATGTTATTTTATGTGAGACCTTAGCACCGTCTAATTTTTTGACACATTTTGCTATAGCACACATATCTTTTATGTTCCCTTCCTAAGGGTGAGTATTGCCCAGCGTCACAATGCAAGAACTAATTTTTTTTAGGTTCAAGTTCAGATTTAGTGGGAGTCCAAAACTCATTCCTCGATATATGTTTTTTTTAAAAATTTGTTTGTTAGTTGTTTTCACCTACCATTGACTCCCTGTCCAAACCCCCTTGTTAACTTATGGTAGAGAATCTTATTGATCATCCTCTTGGGAAATGATAATCTTCCATTAATACTGTTTTACATTAGCTCTACTAACTTTTTTAAAAGACCAGTTGAGATTTTTTAAAAGACCAGTTGAGAGAGGGAATTGGACCAATGTAGCCTAACTCCAAATCATATTACTTCAATTATTGGTTTGTATGAATCAAACCATTTGTGGCTGGATGATATTTGCATAAATGATGGGGTTAATTGTAAGGAAAAGAAGCAATAATAATCACTAACAATGTCAGTCATAGTTTTGCCAGAATAATACATGTCTTAATACAGCAAATAGGGCATTGATGTGGCAAGACTGTGTTTGTCTGCCTAGCAACAGCTCAACATTCTTGATACATGTATCTTCTGCTTCCTCAGACACCATGCATTTTCCAGTGTTATGTCCTTGGGTTACAAGTGTGTCAGTGGTAGAGTCCAGTTCATCCAATGGAGTTTCTGCATCATATGTCACTGCCACAGCCTCTGGAACACACCGTGAAACTTGAAGGCGCAGGACTCAGTGTCTCAGCATTCCATGGTACCCAGACTGGATACCCAGGATGTAACCAGAAGCCAGGGTCACTGTGGGCCATTTAGTGCATACATCCAGAGACACAACTACACCCCTTCCCCAACACACACACACTTGAGGGTCCTCAAAAGCATTTTCAGTCATTCTTCCTCCAAACAGGAGGTCAGTCCTAACTCTTTTCCTACCAACAGATATTCTTTTGTGTTCCCCCAGACATGTTTTCTCCCTTTCCCCTTTGTTGTGTTATTTTCCCCATCCTCTCTCATCCCTCTGCTAGGGCTGTCTATTTTTCTAGGAGGACCTCATTAGAAATTTACGTGGCAGCCACTCAGTAGACAACATCCTCTTCCCCAGCTGATGCAAGGCATCTTCCTGCAAAGTATCCTTCAAAATATCTACAGCAGATGGTGTGGCTCATTTACACTAATCAGACGCTCTACCAGGCTGTCTGCCCACCTTTTCCAAAAGATTGGATGCCCTACAAGGCTGAGCTTGTGCCTGTTTTATTGCTTCTTTCTACTACAGTGACTCAGACACTAGTTGACCTTTTGTGATTGTCTAACTTCACTTAGCATAAAGTCTTTTGGCTCCCTCTACATCTTAACATGTATCATAGTTTCAGCACCACTTTTTTTTCTAGGATGGTTTGTATTCCATTGTGTTTACATACAGAGCATTTTTGTTTATTTGTTTCTGTTCTTTTTAAATCTAATCTTCTTTTTTTTGGGGGGGGGGGAGTGGCATCCCTGCCCTCTGGTGGTTGTGGGATCTACCCAGCCTTGCTCCTGCAGAGCGGCCACTGGATTTGAACCGCCAAACCTATGGACCACAATCCCGTAGTCAACCACTACACCACCAGGGCTCAGCCCAATCCAATCTTCTAATGATGTGCTTTAAGCTGTTTTCAGCTTCTTGCTATTATGAACTGTGCTGCATTGACTATGAGGAAGTATATGTCTGTAAATGAACTGTTATATTTCTTTGGAATATATGCCCAGTAATGGTATAGTTTGGTCATGTAGTATTTCAATTGCCGTCTGTTTTAGGAATTGCCATGTCACCTTCCACCATAGCTGTTCATATTCAAAAGCTCACCAGAAATGGATGAGTGCCAATCTCACCATATCATCTCTAGCATTTGTTGTTCTCAGCTTTTTAAAAAAAAATTGGAATACAGTTATGAGTGTTAGATGGTATCTCATGGTTGCTTTGACTTGCATTTCCCACATGACCAGAGGACAGGAACATTTTTCTAAGGTGTTTATTAACCATTTGAGTATAATCCTTTATGAATCATCTGTTCAGGTCATTTGCCTACCTTCTCACAGTGTTACTGTTTTGTTTTATCTTATTGTAGGCTTGTAATAAACTGTAGATTTTAGTCATTAGTCTTTTGTCAATTATGTCCTTGCTAAATATCTTTTACCAGTTTGTGGGCTCACTTTTTACTCTTTCAATACAGCCTTTCAATATACAGAAGAGTTTTATTATTTTTTAAGTATAGATTTTATTGGGGGCTCTTATAGCTCTTATAATATTTAATACATCATATGTATTAAGCAAATTTGTACACATGTTGTTATCTCAATTTCCAAATATTTTCTACTTGAGTCCTTGCTATAAGCGCTCTCTCGCCCTTTCCTCTAGTACTTTTTTTTTCAAATTACAGCTCCCCATGTTTCCCCTCACCCCCTTCCTCAACCATAGACCCTAATAATTTACAAATTTTATTACCTTTTCATGTCATACACTGCCCAATGTATCCCTTCTTGCACTCCCATGTTGTCTATATCTCAGAGAGGAGGTCATATGTAGATCCCTGAAATGAGTTCCCCCTTTCTACTTCACCATCCCACCACCCTCCCAGTATCACCACTTACCCACCCCCACTTGTCCCAAGGCTTCATTTTCTTAAATTCCCTATATTTCCCACTCTAGTGTACACTCCCTGGTCTAGCTGAATCTGGTAGAATTGGGATCATAATAGTGGGTGGGGGGAAGCATTTGAGTGCCAGAGGAAAGTTGAACATTTCATTGTTACTGCATTGTACCTTGACTGACTCATCTCCTTGCTGCAACCCCTCTTTAAGAGGATGTCACTTCACTTATTGATGGGCTTTGGGTCCCCGATCTGCACTCCCCTCATTTATAATGATATAATTTTTAGTTTTTGATGCATGATACCGGAGTCCTTTGACACCTTGTGGTCACACAGACTGGTATGCTTCTTCCATATGGGCTTGCTTCTAAGCTGGATGGCTGCTTGTTTACTTTTAAGCCTTTAAGACCCCAGATGCTAAATTATTTTTAAGAAGTCCCACTCATCTATTTTGACTTCCACACAGTGTGTGTTCCCTTGTAATCTCTTATAGACCATGTATTCCCCATACTAAGGCATATAGAGGTGTCCCAATTTTATCACTGATGATCCTTACAGCTTTGGGTTTTATATTTAGGTCTTTGATCCAACTTGAGTTTGTTTTTGTACATGGGGTGAGATAAGAATCTTGTTTCATTCTTCCATACCTGCATATCAAGTTTTATCTTCAATTAGTGAAGAAGGCATGTGCTTTCCATTTAATGCTTTTTTTTTTGTTGAGGTTTTGCTAGAAACCAATTGTCTATATGTGTGTTTTTATTTCTGGATTTTCTGCTCTGATCCATTAGCCCCTATATCTATCTTTATACCAGTACCAGACTGTTTTGACAACTGTGGCTGTATGGATTTTTTTGAGGTCAGGAAATGACAGGCCATTTTTCTTTTTAAGGAAATGAGAGTCCACTTTTCTTTTTTTCTTTGCCTGTCCAGGGCTTCTTCCCTTTCCATATGAAATTGGTAATTAGTTTTTCCATTTATGTAAAGAATGATGCTGAAATTTGGGTTGGGATTGCATTTAATTTGTAGACTGCTTTAGATAATATTGACATTGTCTAATAGTGAGTCTTCTGATACACGAACATGGGATATTCTTTCATTTGTGTAGCTATCTTTTGATTTCATGCAGTATTGTTCTGTAATTTCTTGGGGGGGGTACATGGGTTTTTTAGATTTATTCCTACATATTTTAGATACTGTGTGGTTACTGTGAATGGTACAGATTTCCTGATGTATTTTTCTGTATTTATTTCACTGGAATATAGAAATTCAATGGATTTCTGATGGTTAATTTTGTATCCTACTATTTACCCAACTCCTTTTTCTCAATATATCAAACATATCATCTACAGATAGTGAAAATGTCTCTTCTTTGCCCAGTTGATGATCTTATCTATTTTTTATTTTGCTAAATGTCTATTCAAGATTTTAATGTGGGCATACATTAATTTGGGGGGGAGAATTTTTTTAGGCATTTCTCCATGGCATCCAGCTTATTGACTTTGTTAGAATACAGTCTTTCATAAGCAGTGTTATTATTCCTTTATTTTTTTAGGGTCTGATGTGCCTTCCCTGTTTCATTCCTAATTCTACATATTGTCATCTTCTCCTTCTGTTTCCTTTTCCTTTCAGTTTGATAGTGCTTTGTCATTTTGTTGATCCTTTCAAAGAACCAACTTTTTGCTCTGTTGATTTTTCCCATCATTTTTGTGTTTTCCAGTTCACATATTTATCCTCTAATTTTTGTGATTCTTTTTTCTTTTGCTTTTGGAAGGTTTATGCTGCTGACTCTGTTTTAAATGTTGGAGTTATTGTGTTAGGTGCTGAACATGATTCTCTCCTCTTTTTTGTATGTTCATTGAGTGCCATGAAGTGACCTCTGTAACTGCTTCTGTTGTGTTCTCTAGGTTTTGGTATATTGTGTTATCTTTCCAATTAGTTTCTAGGAACGCACTTATTTCTTTACTTGGACTATGACCCAGTCTTATTGAGTAGTGTGTGGTGGAGTCTCTGATGTGTTTATCTCGTTTGTTTGTTTCTATTCTTTCTATTGTTAATCTTCAGTTTTATGCCACTATTGTCAGTGAAGAAGCTTGGATGATCAATATGTGTTGAATTTTCTCAGGATTGCTTTATGGCCCAGAATGTGGTCTATTTTAGAATATAAGTCATATGTGTTGGAGAGGAATATGTTTTCTCTTGGTTGGCGATCTTTGTAACTATGTAGGAGGCTGAGATTTTTTATTATGTTGTTCAGCTTTTCTGATTTTTTACTTAGTTTATTTGTCTATCCTTCTTTCTTTGAGATCTAAAATTCTCTTGAAACCAGAGGATTCAAGTTGTGTCTCTGTCTTACTAGGGCTGAATCCCTTTGAGTTAACTGAGAGTTTATATTGGTGGCCATTAGAGCTGTGCTTTTGCAAGCAAGGGAGGAGAGGGAACCATTAAGAGAGTGTAACTATGAAGACTGTTCTGCCGGCCATAGTAAACATCAGCATTCATGGCTCCCAGTGCTCCTGGAGTGCTTATGGCCATGCAATCCCCTCGGGAATTCTGGCTTGGGATATTACCTGTGCTGGCAGGTCCCAAAACTAGGGGAGAAGGTAGGAGGTTGGAACTTGCTGCCCCACATACTCTGCTAAGGAGAAGGGAGACCACAGCGAGTCCCCTTGTGTTCTCCATGGGCAAGAGTTGGATATGTCTAAAATAAACCTGAAGTGCTGATCTAGATCCCATGTCTGAATTCCCAGAATTGACTTCCTCCCCTGTCAATATCTCGGCCATGCCAGGGGAGTTCAAGGCAGGGCATTATATCTCAGAGCCATCTTTGCAGAACTCCTGAGATTGTACATCTCTGTGGAAGAAGAATGCTTCATCTTTCTTTCAGAGGGCACCTGGTAGATTTCAACTGTTTGCCTGCCCAATGTGTAATACACTTTGACACTAGAATTTCTTTTCTATTAAGTGTTAGTTAAACTGTTAAGAGAAGTATTGATAATAAGGATAGCAATATGACAATGACTATGAAGAATGATTATAGTAGAATCCTTCTTTCAGCATCTCTGCCTTAATAGACACAATCCAACTTTGTACAGAATGCTAGTGGCATAGTGATTACATGTTGGGCTACCGTGGAAGTTATATAATCCTTTGTCAATGTGAAGAGTAAGAGTATAGGTGTGGAGTCTAGCCTGTTGATTATAAAATAGATAATGGAATGGGATGTTTCCTTAATACTCAATTGTTCTTTTTTATCAATCTCTTTCTAATTCACATATTAGTGTCCATGAATATGATTCTCTAGCCTATTTTGACTGACAGAGCTGCTAAATGAAAGATCAGCAGCTCAAAACAAAATACCACGCTGGAAAAAAGACTAGGTCTTCTACTCTTGTAAGGAGTTACAGTCTTGGGAACCCAGAAAGGCAGTGTTACTCTAGATTCATCATGAGTCAGAATTGCCTCTATGGCAGTAAGTTTGGTTTGGGTGTATCTATTCCTTCAAAGATCCAACTTCACTATAGCCTTTGCAAAGCAATCTTGGTAGTGCTGTCCTTATGCATTGGGCTACTAACCACAATTTGAAACTTCCAGCCATTTCTCTGGAGAAAGGTGAGGCTTCAAACTCTTGGGGAAATAAAAGAGTTACAGTCTCGGAAATCCTCAGAGGTAGTTCTATTCTGTTCTTATAGATTTTCCATGATGCTGACTCTACTCATTGGAAGTGAGTTCGATTTTTTGTTGAATAGAGTTTGCTGCTAATTCTGCCCTACATGTATACTTCATGATCTCTTTCCTTTATTGTGTATATTTTTAGATTACTATTCTTTCCTTTCATTAAAATGTCTTGTTCTTTTGAGACTTATAGCATCCCACGACTTGATCAGCCCATATCCCCCGTGCTTTTGTTATTCTCTTCTCTGTTACTGCTTCTTCTTCTTTTAAGTCCTTGAAATCCAAATTCAAATCCTGTCATCTGCATAATTGAATAGCAGTATTGTATACCTTCAATTTCAATGACTTACACCTTGATACCACTTATCTCGCTTTTAAGAACACAAATGGACAATGCGTTATCTAAAATTGTTACATCTTGACATTAAGTATAATTCTTTAAAATTTACCTAATGTCTTAGGAAATCATATAAACTTCCCACTTAATTTTTGTATTTTCACAATATCTATCATTGACCTTTATTTTTTAATTTGCAAAACGGTTAAACTTTCTAAATCCTCTCTGTCTGCCACATATGTCTTTTAAAATCCCAATCACGACTGAATCCATTTTGTACCTTTTCAACAACTACATCTAAGCAACTGAGTGCTGGTGGAGAAAAATTACACCAAGCTGTGTGGGTTCACTTTAAATTCATTACTATGAACTTCAAAGGGTCACTCAATTGCTCTGAAATTCTCTACATTTTTCTAGTTATTGAAAAGCAGTTTTATAGTTTCTTCTCTCTGATCAACACTCCTACATTCTTCCTCCACCTCACACGGGGCTGATGACCTTGCCTCAGAGAGAAGGGAGGCAATAAATGACTGAAGAAAAACTCTATTATCGTTCCACCCTGTCTTTGTTATCAAGTGCAGCTGTAACAGAAATACTATGCTTGTGGGTGGTTTTAACAAGCAGAACTCTGTCTTCTCCCAGGTTAGGAGGCTAGCCATCCAAATCCGGAGTGCTGCTACAGCGGAATCCTTTTACTCTCTTGCAGCGCTCGCTGACTGTCCTGGTCAGGTCAGTTTCTGATTACTTAGAGATTATCCAGGTGTCTTGCTATCTAGACACCTCTGCTTTTTGTTTGATTCTATAATTCCCTGTAGATCTCAAGAGACCTCTCAAAGCATAGCATAAACTAATCCTGCCTAATGATTGCAACGAAAAGAACCCATTCCCAAGAATAACAACTATAGTCATCCCATTCTTGTCTAGTGGAGTCCTAATTATTGCAACTCAACAGGCAGAGTAGCACTGCTCCCGAAGAGTTCTGAGACTGTATGTCGTTATGGCTGAGACAGCCCCATGTTTTTCCAGAAGAAGAGCTGTTGGATCAAAATCATGGTTTAGTGATTATGCAGAACTGCAAGTTGACCAGGTCAAAACCACCATCACTTTGAGGGAGATGGATGAGGCATTCTCTTCCTGAATAGGCTAGGAAATGGCCAGGACTGGTTCTGTCCTGTCCTATAGAGCCATTGTAAAAATGAGAATTGACTGGATGGCAGGGAGCTTTGCCTACTGTTAGCAGTCTTCAAATCATCACTGCAAAGGAAGTACAATGTGACTGAAGCCACCTGTGACTATAGAGAAAAGTTCAAATGCCAGCTAAAACTGCAGAGTAATGCCAGTAGTTGTCAAAGAGAACAAAAGAAATTTTAACAAATCATCCAGCTATATGGATACTGAATTTCTGCCTATAGAGGGTGAACATGAGGGTTTTTTGCTTTAAGCCATTTAATTTGGTAAGGCTTGTAATATAGTAGATACTTACAGTTGAATCTAATTTTACTCCAATTTTTTTTCTTATGCTGAACAAGTGAAAAAGTGATAATAATAAAAAGAAATAACTAGACACAATGTTAGTGGTTGACTTACATGACTCATTTTTTCTACCATGAACATTTATTTTTGTTAGAACAGATTAGAAGTTCTCATCAGTACAGATAGATAGATATAGATATTTGATTGTAAGGTCAAAGTTTAAAGGTAAAAATGAGTTGGAATCTCTAAGTGGCTGGAACTGGCAATGGGACTTTTTCTAGCTGAAATGGGGGAACACAAAACTAGTAAAACCAGGACCCCATAAAACACGGGGAAACCATCCCATAAAGTAAGACCAACATGACAGAAGGACACAGAAAACCTGTGTTCTTTTCTGTGGATATATGACTATGTAATTGTCACTTTAGTGTTAAAAAGAGGATTAACTTAAGGAAAATACATATTCTCTATTGAGCATATTCAGATTGATTCCATTAAAATGACATTAAAATTTCATCACAGGTTCAAAACCAGGATAAATACTGTTCTTTCATTTACAACTATAACCAAGCTTCAAAATCATGGAAGAAATTGCAGTTGGCAGTGGAATATCAGCTTCTCAATGTCAGCACCTGCTTTATCTTAATATTATCATGAGACAAGAGGTAGGAGGAAACTCAGCAGACATTGAAAGAAAGTGCTGACAGAGCTAACCAGGTCTCATAACTATAGTTTCTTCTATGAGATTATTCTTCACACATAACATTTCTCACACAGTGTAGTATGTGAAACAATATGACACACATAATGAGCTTCATTTCTTTGGATGCATTAATTAGTTTAACTTGGATTGTTGTTGGTCAGTACCAGTCATAATGACTCATAATGAGTTCATACGAGAAAGGAGAACTCCCTTAGAGGGAGTTTTAACAGCTATGATCTTTTAGAATGCCAGATATTATTTCTATGAGTTTGAAATATAAAACTGTTGATTAGTAATTAAGTGTTTTGACATGGCACCACTGGATCCTTATTTTAATGGTAGAAACTAGAATTTAAGAACATACATTGATCTTCCACAGAGATTTTGTGTAGTCAAATTCTTCATAATCCCTCAATCTAAATTTATGAAATGTGTGTTGATTAGCTTGAGTTTGGATTTCAATTATTCGGTCTAAAATTAGTCCAAATATTGCTATGGATGTGTTATATGTCACTGTGATTCCTTTTTATGGATAATTTTAAGTAAATTATCCTCATTTGGTAGTTATAAATCTGCTGTCAATTTGAGACTGAAGAATGAAGGGGTTGCCTTTAGCCCATCAATCAGATTGCAGCTTAATGACTCATTTAGATGCATTAAAGAGATAAATAGTTTGGTGGGTGTAGGAAACACAGACACTCCCTGCAAGACATACTTCCTAATAAGACACATGGCGTTGCGCAAGAGCTCTGGAGTTGAAGGAGCTACATGGATTCCCCTGCCAGCACTGAGATGCATCCTCAGCCACTGGATCCACAAGACTTTCCACCCACTGTATTTAGCATCATTTCATGTGTTTCCTGAGTCTGAAAAGGAATTTATAGGTTGATATGGGACATATGGACTTAAGGACTTGATCTAGACTGGGCTGGGATGTTTTCTCAATATTCAATTGCCTCTTGTATATAAAGCTCTGTCTTATCTTCATATAAGTATCTATGAATTTGTTTCTCTAATCAACCCAGACTAAAATACCTCAATAATGTAATCAGTGGAAGACCTTGAGAGCAAAACTGTGGTTTCCTGGAAAAGAAGAAATTCTGCTTCAAGACAATCACAGATATTTTTCCTGTGCTTCCAGAATGCAATTTTATCCTATAAATTTCGGAATCAAGACCTTAGCATCCATTCTTGCTGAAGTTTCCAACTTACAGGCATTCTCTACAGATTTTGCACTTGCCATTCCCTATGAATATGTGAAACAACTTCAAAGAAAAAATCTCATTCTTTCTTTCTCTGCCTTTTTCCCTAAATACACACACACACACACACACACACACACACTATCAAAAATTAAAGGTTGAAATTAAAGATGCCAGGTAAGAAAAGTTTATGAGTTCTTGGTATATATTAGCATCACGAAGCAAGCAGTGTATTATACATGCTTAAATGTAGATATTTCTACTAAAGTTTATGCAGATTATACCTTCCTTATTAATTATAACATCTTTTCTTAAGGTAGAACCTCCTTCACATTAAAAAAATATATATATCTCAAACTTAAGAATTCATTTGAATTTTTTTATACCCAGAGTGACCATATCTTTGTTCTTCTTTGGTGACCTGATCAGAGTCTTCTTAAAGAACTGCTTCTAACTTGGAAATTTAGCCAAATGAATCTCAACAATAAAATGTCATCTTCTCAATAATCTACATTCAGATCATTGTAAAAGTGACATGCATCCTAAACTCTCACCTTTGTCTAATCTGCAATTAGACAGAGAATTGTAATGAGATGAGAAAAGTCAATGTCAAAAGAACACTCAAAGTGTAAAAGAGCCAAAAGACTTTTTCAGGGAATTAAAGAAAAGGGGGAAAAGGATCCATTGCATGTGGAATAGGGGATTTGCTACTGGGTATCTGGTGGAGATAATTTAAAATGTTTATTGATCTCTCAAATCCATTTAAGCCATGTATAACCAGAAAACAAAACAGAAAAACAGCAAAATTTTATGAGAGACAGGAAACTAAATGTTGTCAAAAATGGTGTGAGAGGGGGGTGGGGGAGGTAGAAAGTGACATCTTGACAGTAATGCAGTTGCCCCTGAGTTGATTTTGATTCATCTAAAAGTACTACATAGAGTTTCTAATGACTTCTTCTTTTTAAGTGGATCCTTAGGCTTTTCTTCCTGAGTTCCTACTGAGTAGACTGGAAGGTCTAACATTTCAATTCACATTTGAACTCATTAAATAATCCATGGATTCTACTTGATTAGTAAAGTTGTTTTTGTTCATTTTTAATGTTTATTAAGACAATCCTTAAGGATACTTAGAATTATGCAAACCTTATTTAATCAAATAAATTCAGTCATAAAAACCTTTTATTGAATATATATGAAATCTTGAACTTTCTAAACAACTCCAAATTCCTAGATTCAATTAAAAATAAAGGACACTCTTTGATCTCATTTTCATGCTTCTAACTCAGTATGCTTGTCTAGTTGACTAGGGCAACTGGTGATACTCTACCTTTCTGCCCTCTGAAATGAAACCATCCTTTATTTCCAATTTCTCCTCTACAGGATGTAAGATTTTGATAGTATGTATGTACTCCATCCTTAGAGAGAATTTAAAGCTTTGTAAAGGAACTAGTAACACTGTTTAATGCTTTGCATTTAGCTACTGAATGATTCAAGCAAAGAGAGTCTCTCCCTGACCAGTGATTCTTAATTTTGACTTACGGATTTTGACTTCACAGGAGAGATGCTTCTGAGTCTGTATTCAGGCAGTCCCGGGCTTCCCTGATGGGACTGATAGAAAAGGCATTGCCTTGCATCAATTGTGATGATAGGTTTTATGACTGGACTGAGAGCAGAAATTCATTTTGCAGATCACTGAACAATTACTAAATGCCTGCTCACCTCAGTTTCCAACCATTCACTAATAATTTTAGTCCTGGGGTGGTTTTATGAAGTTGGTCAAATGCCACAGGAGTAGAAACTTGAATTCTTGGAAAACAGAAGTATAATGTTGCTTTAATGTATGACCCCACTGCCCTCTAATATTTTTTGCTCACTTTGTTTTTTATAGTCTCTTGTTAGCCAAATCAAATAGTTATTTTCTTTTAGTCATAGTTTCTCTGTCTTTTTAAATAGGAGAGATTATAAAAGAGTTGAAATAAAGACACTCTTCTATATCTAGCATTAAATATGGATTTTAAATGTAATATATATTCTCAAGTATAGTGATACCTAGCATCGGGGTTAACATTATTCTATATAAAACTCTAACTTCTATGAGAAATATACCATGGTACCTAGATAAATTTGAATTATAGAACTTGTGTTAGTCTGGGTAGACTAGAGGAGCAAATTCAAGGACATGCATATCGATACAAGGAAAGGGTTCATACACAAAAGGAATGGGACATGGAGAAAAGCATCCCAGCCCAGCCCAAAGTCACAAGTCCAATATTAACCCATATGCCCAAAATCAGTCCATAAAGTCCTCTTTCGACTCACGAAGTCACAGGTCAGTGGGTGCCGAATCCTGGTGCTAGCAGGGCACCTCGCCTCCAGGACTCAGGGTCCATCAACAGCAGAAGCAACTCATCCCTGGCAGAGGTCTCCACCTGGCTGCCCCAGCTTCAGAGGTCTGGCTCCATCAGGGCAAAGCTATTGATCTCTCCACTGGCTCCTCCAGCTTCTTGAACGCTGCCAGCTTGTCTTGTCCATGATTAATCATCTCTTTAATTCCCAACAACTGGGGAAGATAGCTTCTCATCTTCACGAGGGAAATATCACGAGATTTCCCAGAAGTCTCAGGAGAAAGCCATCCCCACATAGAGACCTCATTGGCTACACAATGGCTATCTCCAGATTAACAGGCTAGACTCCACCCCTACATTTCAATCATAAAATTAACATAAGCACATGACTGCCACAGAACTATATTCACAAATATGCCTGTGATGTTAAACTAAATTGTCCCTACCTCAGATATTTTGGTTAAAAATCAATTAATAGTTTTATTCTTATGGAATAGGCCAACATAGCGATTATAGTTTTGTCCCAAACAGTTATTCAGATGCTCAAGTTAGTAAGCCTGTCAGATTCAGCATGTTTCCTTCTTATCATATCCATTTCAATCACTCAGAAGAGAAAAAAGTAATAGAGTACAACTGAAAGATCATACAGAAATTTAGAGGAAACGATTCAAGAACAAGCAAATTCACTGATGAGCAACTATGTAATTGTTCTCACAGCTTCTAAGTCAATTTTGACTCACAGCTACACTATAAGAAAAGTTAGAAATAGCCTTCCAGGTTTCTCAGGCTGTAACTCTTTACTGGAGTAGAAAGTCTGATTTCACAAGATCTACTTGTTAGGATAGTTGAGGACACATGACAAAAGTGAGATTCAAAATGGTTAACGTGGTAGAGGGCCTATGATTGTTAATGAATCTAAAACTGCTCAGGCATAGACCTACTTCAGAGATGACAAAAATCACGATTTAAAGAGCGTTCATGCTTCATACTTACTTTGTCCCCAGCATCTTTATTTCACTCTTTTGTCTTTACTCAGAGAAGTGTTTTCTATTGGTGGTTTACAATAGTACATGAATTAAAGGGGCATTGCAGGGGCAAAATTAGAAGAACTTCATCAACATTATTATTGTTATTCCAACAGAGATTATAATAATTATTGACCTGAACTCTTATTGACCATGTCTGTGTCATATGTCTTTCCCTGAAATCAGGAGATATGTTTTAATTCCATAAGAATTGCTAGAAAATATAATAATGGAAGAAGATTCCCAGTAAAATGAGATATTTTATCCTTATGAAAACAAGCATTATGTAGCCCCAATCACCTAAGGTCCAATGTGTATGTGAAAGTTTTATACTTGTGAATAAATTTATTAATTTTCAATGTGAAAATTATGCTGTCATGAATTTTTTGGAGAGGGCATCAAGTATTGTATTTCCTTTCAATCACTTACACAGTTAAAATTAGGATTAGCAGCCTAATTTTCAATACTAATATTTCAATACTAATGACAAAATTGCCACATGGAGGTGCCAATCCAATGCCTAATTTAGACTTCTAATTAGAAAGACAAGGCCTTCCTAGACCAAGCAAGGGTCATTCTGAGTATAAATCAACTGTATCTGACCTAAAAACCACAAAAATGATGAGAAGTGTTAAATTTAAATATTTATAGACCTAAACCTACATTATGTGTCATACACTAGCAAATGACCTAATAAACGAACCTCCTTCCTATCCTTCTATTGAATCTTCTTCCTATCCTTCTATTAAAGGAGGAAGCCACCACTAAACTCCACATAATGATTTTCATGACTCCCAAGAAAATCCTGAAATCTTACTTCCCCCCTCCCAACAGTTTTATTGGCACAGAGTTTACATATCACATAAATCAATAGTTCAATTATTCAATCATATCATGGATAATGTACAATCACCCCCACACCAGTCTTAGAGCTTTTCCCCTTACCCATGGTTAAATCACCTTTAAGATGTTTTATGTATGGTGGCATAGTGGTTGTGCGCGGGACTGCGGCCCACTGGGATGGAGGTTCAGTTCCAACAGTGGGGCTGGGCCTCCTACTCCCACCGCAGGAGAACAGTGATGCCCCCCCCCAAAAAAAAAAAAAAAGATGTTTTATGTAGTCACAATCTATTCTAGTGTTCCGTGTTTTCCCTCCCCTCAGTCTTCATTAATTACTCTTAAAATCATTCCCTCCCTACATTTCCCCCTTCCCACTTCTATATTCCCTTATATCGGTAATTATGCATCCACTCCTCCTGTGCTTCGCAGTTGGAGACCCAACAGAAAAAAATTAGAAAGCAAACTTATGTTTAGATGGCAAGGATGGACACAAATTTGCTGTGAAATTGCCTAACTTTCAAAACATAGCTTAAAGCATCACAAACCATGTTTTCAAGACTGATTTTGCTCTCTTGATGATAATTTGCAATATCTGAACTAAACCCATTGAAGAGATGAGTTGGAAAAATTTTCTGGAATGTAGATTATGGAAGGCTACAGGAAATTTGATAAATGGGAAGATCCCTCCAGTTGGGGTTAGGGGAAGAATGCCCTTTTCTTAATTTGGCAAATAGTTACACCAGATGTGGCATGTCTAGGTTAGAGACAGATAGGAATTTGTATATACTTGTGATAATTTGGTTTCCTGATTTGTGATCTTGAAAGGATGGGTACATGTGTGATGTGTTTGAGAGATGTCTCTCTCTCCCATGTGACAACTAAAAGTTCTTTCCAGAGTGGTCAAAGCTCTAACTAAAAATGACTGTCATTAAATGAGAAATAGTGGACTCTCTATCTGCGACTGTGACAGGTATAGCTTTCTAGTGTACTCAAATGAGGGAAAAATTTATTTTTAGATATAAATTGAAGATTGATACAGGAACCCATGCCAACTTTGAAATGAACTGGAATTAACCAGATTTTCAGAGTAAATCAAATGCAGCACTTATTTTTTTTAAACTATAGATGTCACAGGATATTCATACATTAGTAGGACTCAGAATATGAAATTGATAGATCGGGTTCTAATAGCACCAAGTAAGAAAAGACAAACAGGTAGATACATGGACAAAGATGGTATGGATGGGATTGTGAAATGAGTACAAATCATAGCCGTAATGAGATAGCGCTTTTAGTGATCTCAAACAAATTGATCAAGTAACAATGAAAGGTTAGTAAATAAAAGGAATGTTAATAATATAAGAATTTAAAATGTAAGATGATTATCCATTATAAAACTGAAAATGAGGCATTTAAAGTACATAGCATTTGAGATGAGTGACAACTCAAAGAGACATACTGGCTTCTTCTACTAACGAGAAACTTGATTCTATTTTGTTTTGAAAGGTATGTCATTTTCATCTCTCTAGAATTACCAGGGGCAAAGGTGTCATAAACACACTCAAATCACCAATGGTCTCTAGTTAATGACACTTCTGTCTGACAAAGTCTTTGTCTCTGAATTTTTCCACTGTTATGGATTAAATTGTGTCCCTCAAACATATATATTGTAAAATATAACCTCTATGCCTGTTATTAAGGAGCCTGATTATAAAATGGGCAAGCATTAGGATACTTACTAGATGGTGAGTGGTAAGTATATCGAACCTAACAGCTGTTCTACTGAAGAAAGATAAGACAGCCTGTGTCCATAAAGATTACAGCTTTGGAAATCCAGTGGAATAGTTCAACGGTGTCTTACAGGGTCTCTATGAGGCAGAATTCATTGCAAGCCATTGGGAAGGAGGTGTGATGGGAAGAAGAAGAATATCTTCTGCTATAATCCCATTTGGAAATGGATTGGCTTTGTTACGATAATGAGACAGGGTGTCTTTTGAGCTAATCTTTTTTAAAAACTAGGAAGCAGAAAGGAGGAAATATTGATGCCAAATACATGGAGATTTCCAAGGAGCCCAAAGCCAGAAGCTAACAGACCTTTTCCCAGAGCCCACAGAGAGAAAGAGTTTGTCCATGGAAGCTAGAACCTAGATTTGGATATCTAGTCCAAATAAATAAGTACACTCATGTTTGTTAAAGGCACTCACTTTTATTTCTGTTGTAGCAGCACTAGATAACTAAGACACATGCTTAGTATCACAGGATGAAGTGAGAAGCATTAACACTCTCTTTCTCCACTTATTTTAAACCCTTTCTGAATAATTGGTGACAGGTTGGTAAAGAAGACATGTTGTGGTTGTTTTAGAGGGTAGAGAAATCTGTTGGACAAATTAGAGTATTCAGTTAGTCATTTTATTCTTTTTCCTTGTTTATTTCCTTTAATCCTCATACTCTCATTCAGAAATAAATTTTCATAAAGCTTGTCTCGCTGTATAAGGGGAATTAGACATTTTATTATACATAAAAATATAGATTACATGTTGCAAAAACATCCTATAATTTGAAAAAACGAGATTGTGGCAAAAAGAAAAGTCATTAAGACAGCATTCTATACTAGTAGAATAGACATATTTTAACATAATATTTATATCTCTTTGAAACATTGTATCATTTTGTAAAAATAAAATACATATAATACCTAACTCACCATAGGTTGTAGCCTATAGTAAGATGGCAGCCTAGATATAAGAAATGCAAAAATCATCTACCATAAAGATGTGAGAAAAAAATATAGAGGAAAAAGCTAAAGCATTGAGTCTTCAAGGAAAAGATATAAAAATGAGCCAAATGTGACAAAAAATTAAAGGGGAGAACCCATATAGCATTCAAGCAGACCAAGGAATTCTCAGCTGGCTCACATAAGTCTACCAGTTCAGCCCACAGGGCACAGAACTCTTTAGTGCCTTACAACAAGGTACATGTGGCAGTGACCTAATCTGGTGTCAATTTGAGGACTAAAAGTGTAGGGGTGGAGTCAAGCCCATCGATCTGTAGGTAGCCATTTAAGAACTCTGTGTAGGCATGGCTTTCTACTCTGAAAATTCAGGAACATCTGGTATTTCCCTCTTAGAAGCAGGAGATACTCTCTCACTTGCTTGGAGACGTCCAACTGACAAGACTGGCTCCTATGAGGCATGCCTGAGGAGATCTATCCTGATGCCACAAGAAACCTGGACCTAGAGAAGCCACGTGGAGACTTCTGACACAGCTGAGATGCTTTTTTACCCACTGGCTTGTGATCATTCTGCATTTGGCATCATCACATGTGGTTCCCAAGTATGAAGAGGATTTTATAGATTGCTATGGGACATATGGGCTAAAATCAGAATTATGGACTTCAGTTGGTCTTGGCTGGGGTGTATTCTTAACCTACAGTTGCTCTTGTATATAAATCTCTTTCTTATACACATATAAGTCTTTATGAATTTGTTGCCCTAATGTGCCCAGACTAACACAGCAGGTGAATACCCTTCTTATGTTAGGTTAGGTTGACTAGAGAAACACATCTAGGTACACTCAAATATGTGTAGGCAAGAATTTTATATTAATAAAGAATTACATATAAAAAACACATCCCAGGCCAGTCCAACTGAAGTCCACAAATCTGATGCTAATAGTCCCCAAATCCCTCTTCAATCTCATGCAGTCACATGCAGTCATGTAAGATGCAACCAAATGTGGATTCTCACTCTGTGAAAACATGGTAGTGCTCTGGCAGCTCTCAGGGTGATGAGTAAGCAGGAACATGAAGGTCAAGAGAGGGGGGAAGGTACCCTGGGTCCTCATAATAAAAATGTCATGTCCAAAAGGAGGCACCATCAGTCTGTGAACTGATTGATGGGTTGAATATCACCCCTACACATTTATATATCTTCAAATTGACAAAAATTATGTAACTATGATACCCTGCCTCCATACTTCTCTCAGGTGAACAGAAATGGAACTGGATCCCATCTAATGTACCTACTGCCTGGTTGAAAAATTTTATGTCTCAAAAAGAGAAAGCAGGCACTGGGGCTGCAAGTACAGTCTGAGAGAAGGGAAAGACCGCAGCAGTGCAGGTAGGTTAATGAGGAAGGTCTGAATTTTCCCAAATTTCCAATGACTACCTAGTACCTGAAAGTATTGTGGCCCAATAATCACCCTTTGAGTGGTGACAGTCGACTTGGGGATTCACCACTTAAAAACTGATATCCTGGAGCATCCTGGGGTAAAAAGCAGCAGCAAGTACTGACTTGAAACATTTTTTTATCCTGATAAGTCATCAGTGGAGAAATATGTGACGAAGACCGGTGAAGTTATGTCTAATGGTTCATAGCATCCCATTGACCAGAAAAAATCTATAAATCACAGTTTAGCACATAAATAGCAGCACTTCTCATGTAAATTTGTGGCAAGACCTTGATAAACACATACTAGTGACTGAAGTGGCTCAGAAAAAGAAAGAAGTCACTGTGTGTATATTGAGAAAAAATGAAAAGTTACCTACAAAAGGGATTCAATAGGACTAAACTCAAAATTTTCAGCAGAAGTTATGCAGGCAATAAGGCAATGGGATGATAGATATATACATATATATGTGTGTGTGTGTGTGTGTGTGTATATATATATATATATATATATATATATATATATATATTTAGACCAAGACAGGAAAAACCAAAACTGTCACTCAGGATTTTTTATCCAGCAATATTATCTCTCACATGTGTGTTTGCTTGATGCCAGAGAGATGGTTCCAATCCATAATGACCTTATGCACAGCAGAAGTAAACACTGTATGGTCCTGCAGCAATC
>PVJH01028059.1:0-27695 GCA_004026705.1 Nesogale talazaci
TTTTTTTTTTTTAACATAATTGCTCACTGAGAAAAGTCACTCTAAATGGAGTTTACCAACTGAACTTGGCTTGGACTGTCACCTGACAAATGGAGCTATAATCTTGTCCAGTACCCTGATTTACAGTGACTTGCATAATGATCACCAAACTTGTAAAACTGGAAATGCACTGTGTACTTTCATCAACACATCAAGTGAATACTAAACAAATATTTCCCTCTTGGATCAGCTTAAAATTCTACCATGTTTAGCAGATTCCACAAAAAGCTGCTTTCTGGAGATTTTCTTAAAAAATGAGCACTTATCCTTATTAGCATACTGTCAGAATCTGGTTCTGATCATTGCAGGTTGTCTTGTAAGAAGACCAAAAAAAATCTTGATTTCTAAACTCTTGACCCTGTACTCTGACTTCAGGTCTGTAAAGTGGGTATAAGAAATGCCCACCAAAAAAAAAAGAAAGAAAAGAAATGCCCACCTCAGAGGACTGGTAGGAAGAATTATATTCAAATAGTGCCAGGTTGAGCCTCGGTGATGTAGTGGTTGTGCGTGGGACTGCGGCCCACTGGGATGGAGGTTCAATTCCAGCAGTGGGACTGTAGTGGTTGTGCGTGGGATTGCGGCCCACTGGGACGGAGGTTCAATTCCAGCAGTGGGGCTGGGCCTCCTACTCCCACCACCGAGAGCAGTGATGCCCCCCGCCCCCAAAAAAACAAACAAACAAAAAAATAGTGCCACATTCTCTGAGTTATCACCTAAAACCAGCTGTACAAAGAAAATGGCATTTCTTCTGTCATTTTATTCTAAACCTATTAACGCCAATATTCCTATAAATTCTAGAAGGTCTTAGAATAAAATCACCAGATTTAAGTGGGACACCATTGACTGGGTATGGGGGGGGTGTTCTTGATTAAAAATTTGGTCTGTATGAAGTAACAAAAATTTTCATAGAATGCAAAAAATAGTATTATAGTATATTTATTTTAATTTTGGTTTGGTTTGGTTTAGTTTTGGGGGCATCACTGCCCTCTGGTGCTATGAGTAGGAGACCCAGCCTTGCTGCTGGATTTGAACCTCCAACCCAGTGGGCCGCAGTCCCGCGCACAACCACTACGCCACCGGGGCTCAGCCCTTATTTTAATTTTAAAACGCTGCGGGATGTTGCTAAATTGTTAAAAAGCAGAACATCTGGTCGCTTTATCTTAGAAGCAGCCATGAAATGTTTCATTATCAATAACTCACTGGCAAAACTCAATTTTGGGCTGAGCCCTGGTGGCGTAGTGGTTGTGTGCAGGACTGCGACCCACTGGGATGGAGGCTCAATTCCAGCTCCACGGAGCAAAGGCTGGGCCGCCTACTCCCACCACCTGAGGGGAGTGATGCCCAAAAATCCAAAAAAACAAAACAAAACAAAAAAACTCAATTTTACTTTTTACAAATACTCTAGAAACAGCCACGTTGCTAGAATCCACATGACCATAGATAGCTTCCTTGTCAGTGTTTCTCATTTGCCTTCAGGGCGGAAGATACTGTGTTAGTTCTTTGCTATTATTAGAAACAATGAGCCCCCAAGTGGTTGTGTGCGGGACTGCAGCCCACTGGGATGGAGGTTCAATTCCAGCTCCACAGGAGCAAAGGCTGGGCCTCCTACTCCCACCACCAGAGGGCAGTGATGCCAAAAAAATAAAAACAACAACAACAAAAAAAACCCTCACTAATTTCAGTTTCATGAAATGTCCCCCTCAGCTTTATGAAATGCCTCCCCCAGCAGACTGTGTACTTGGAGGAAATGAATCAGAAACAGTTCTTCATCCTGGTTATCTGAGCCATCAACAGAACAGCAAAAGGAGAGAAAATAACAGTATTTCACTATGTTCTTTTTTTTTTTTTTTTTTTTTTAGGCATCACTGCCCTGGTGGTGGGAGTAGGATTCACTATGTTCTTTAACAAATAGCACTAAAAAGGCTTCCCTTGAACACCGGGAGAAATGACATTAATCATGGAAGCAGTTTGGAAAATGTCTATTAATGGTCATGTACATACACACATTCTTGATGTAATTCAAACCTTCACGAAGTTTCCATCTTCCAGAGTGATTGAGATAAAAAGATAGGCCTCACTAAGAACTCTCATAATTGTGTCTTTGTATGTTTCAAACTAAATGTAGTTTTGTGGTATTTTATCATTGATTTTCAACCTGGAAGAGTGGATTCGGTGAATGACTGTTTTGCTCTAGTTCTGTTTGTATGGTTGGACTCCGAAAATGGGTAAGGTTACACAATTTCCCAAGCCTGGATGTCTTACAAATGAGGAACTACAGACTGATTCAGGTGTTCAAGACCTGAAAGAACCCCCTTTCTTCAGTCTGTCCCTGTGCCGCGCTTGATGGCATAGTAGTTATCTCTCCAGATGCAATTGACATTAACTGTCACCAACTCCTATTTTGTGCCAAAGTGAGTTTTTCAACCTAGATTAAATGTCAACTCAATGGACTCAACAGAAACTCGGATTATAAAAATATCAATTTGAAAGGTCCACTGAAGAACACTTCAAAGTACAAGTAATGCATAGCCAGTACGGTAGACAAACCATAATAATACACTCTGTAGTGAAACGCTTCCATCTGGTGTACTGTGCTTTCCCCCCCGGAAACATTCCTTTATACTCTGGTTAGAAGAGAAACTGGATTTCATGTATTTTCATCATGATGAATAAATGAACGACTCATGTTAAACAAAGCCTTCAATCAGTTCAGCTTATAGATTGCGTTCTCATTTTCCAGCCGAGTCTGCCAAACGTCGGCTCCCTAATGCGGAGGTAAGTCATCCCTGCACTGAGCAGCATTTTGGATGTTGTGTAAAATGCACCTCTGAGCCCATTTCTTATCAACGCCGTCTGTGTTAATAGACAATTAATGCCTTAACCAAGCGCTTCCTACACACCCCCACTCCCCCAAAGGAAGGTAACACGTGGGCATTGCCCAGCTGGCTTCTGCTTGGCTCTGTACCTCGTTTGCTCTCAGCTGCCTTTCTTCTTCTCCACCTCCACACTGGAGTGACACAGAGCTGCAGTTCCCCACCTGGGCAAGTCTCCCTTCCTGGACCCCCCAGACTCCCTCATCCTGCCAGAGACAGGTAGCAGCAGGGACCCCGCAGGATGGAGACGCTCTAGGTTGTGGTGGCTCTAACCTGAAGAGTAGGATGGGGCTTACTGTGGTATCTCTCTCGGGGAGGCGAGAGGGATGCTGCTGAAGATAAGACAGTGCAGAGAACAGCCTTCTACCCCCACGCCCAGGCCCCACCGCACACAATTAGCCAGCTCAGATCACTCATCCCAAAGCAACCGTGGTCTAAGTTAATTTTCTGATTGTTGCCAGGAGGTAAAGGATTACAAAGAAAGTTAAATGTAGGGATTTCAGTCTCATGTAGCTTTGGAGTTAATACCGTTTTGATAAGACAAAATATGTGTTAGTTCAGAATTATAGTCTATACTAATCTTTTTTGGGGGGGGCGGGGGGGGGCATCACTGCCTCTGGTGGTCTTGGGAGCTTCCCAGTGCTGCTCCTGAGAGCAGCCGCTGGATCTGAACTGCCAAGCCTGCGGGCCGCAGTCCCGCACTCAACCACTTATGCCACCGGGGCTCAGCACCAGTCTATACTAATCTTTAACTCTCAAAAGATAGAGGGATTAGAAGGTGGTGGCGGGGTGAAGGCTGATGATGTCAAGGGGTTCATATAGAAAGAAGCAGAATGTTTGAGAACTAGTAGCAAATGTGCAATTCTGCTGGATATGGTTGACCTATAGAATGATTTGATACTTTTTTAAAAATTTATTTATTTTTATTAGGCATCACTGCCCTCAGGTGGTGGGAGTAGGAGGCCCAGCCTTTGCTCTGTGGAGCTGGAATCGAACCTCCATCCCAGTGGGCCGCAGTCCCGCACACAACCACTACGCCACCGGGGCTCAGCCCTAAGCCCAGTTTTTAAAAGGACAGTTATACTAAGCAGCAAGCTAGTTTACAAGCTACTGATATATTCTTTGAGCTAAATGATCATGTCTCTAAAGAAGACTCATCCTAAAATAAATATGAGTGAAGGTTGCAGTTTTCCTATGAGGTAGATTTGTAATCTGGCCAAAAGGTGGCACCAATGTACCTTTTAAAAATGGACTACCAGGGGCTGAGCCCTGGTGGCGTAGTGGTTGTGCGTGGGACTGCGGCCCCCTGGGATGGAGGTTCAATTCCAGCTCACTGGGGCAAAGGCTGGGCCTCCTACTCCCACCACCAGGGGGGCAGTGATGCCTAAAAAAATAAAAAATAAATTTAAAAAAATGGACTACCAGGAGCCCTTGTGGTGTTGTGGTTACGTGTTGGACTGCGATCTACAAAAGTGGGCTACACACTGTTCACATTTGGCACTGCCATTTGCTTAATTCACTCTTTAGAGTTGAACTCCTAAATTTGGCCAGGATTTCATAGTGCTGCTAAATGAGAAATTTTGATAAAATACTCTTAGTATTATCTATATCTTGACATCACTCTCTAAGATCCTGCCAGTGTATATGTAAATACAGCTCCAGATCCCTTCTGAAGATACACATCTCTGGTTGCGAGAGCAAGCATTTCTCAGGATCCCGGCAGGTGTTGAACAGCAAGGCTATAGGGTTTTGGTTCCAGTCTTACTAGTTTTTCTAAATAGGCAACCCAAACCTGGTTTCTGATGTTTTGCCTGGTCCTGAGATGGATCCAGGAGTAAATAATCCTGTGCTTAAATTTTGTTTTTTAAAATCTTCAGCCTCGGGCTGAGCCCCGGTGGCGTAGTGGTTGTGCACGGGACTGCGGCCCACTGGGACGGAGGTTCAATTCCAGCAGTGGGGCTGGGCCTCCTACTCCCACCACCGGAGAGCGGTGATGCCAAGATAAAAAAAAAAAAGAAATTTTAAAAAAAGTTCAATGTTTGATTTTTTTAAAAACCGTTTTCAGAAAATTAAAGACACACCTGTTATTTTTGCAAGAGAAAATATAATACTCCCACAGGCTAGAGTGCAGGATTTAAAATGTAAAGCAACGATTTCAGGAGAATGAATGCACACGTTCTCTTTGGGGCCTGGATCTCAGCATTGCGCTTCCTTCCCAACCGTGCACGTGCCGTGCGGAGCCCGTGGGCCGCGGGCCTTCTTGCCTCTGCAGGCTCCTGCAGCCGAGGCGTGTACGTAACGTCACCAGTTTTGCGGCACGTCGAGCCAGCGCCTGCCGTGCAGACGCCAGGGGGCGCCAGTCCTCAAGTGAAAGCCGCTCCCGGAGCCTTTCGCCCAGGTGTGTCCGGCAGCCCTGCCTTTGCTTCTGGTTAAATACTGATCTAAAGGGAGCCCTTGAAATCGATTTAAACCCTTTAAAGCGATTCCCTTGGGTGCGGTCAGATTATATCAGAGTACACACCAAGCCCATTGTCAGGAAGGCCGGTCCGCCTGAGAGCGCTCCCACGGCTGCGGCTGCGCATCTTCATGGGAGCCAAGCGCCTGCCGCCAACCACAAGGTTGGTACTTCGAACCTCCCAGTGGCTTCCCAGAAGGCAGTAAAGTACAGGGTGCTACGAAATCAGCGAAGCACGAGTCAACTGTACAATGGAAACCCCCACCCCAGGCGGTTGAAATGGACAATGGGCGTCCAGGGGACAGGAGGGGATGGAGAGGGAACGACGGGGAGGTTTGATTCATGGTTTGGGGAGTTGAATGCAAAGTTGATGAACTGAACTGTCAACCCTCTTCCCCCTGACAATTAAAAAGCTGTCGACTAACATTCCGAGTGACGTGACTATAAATATTTGTCAAGACTTGAATTCTTCAATATGTAAATTATACCCAATGCCACCAATGTATAGACAAAAGCTAGGCATTCACAAACCCCAGAGCCTGCCATTATTCAGTTGGTCCTTCCACAGTTCAAGAAAGACAGGGATCAGCCTTTATGATGGGATATAGAGAAATCCCTTAAACGTAAAAAAAAAAAAAAATAGCTGTAAGCAAATTTGCTTTTAAATCAGACAAATTAATAATAAAGGCTATTTATTTGTAGCACATGTGGATAAAAAGATTCGAATGTCAGGCTGCCCACCCCCCACTGATTTTGAGCAGTAGCCAATTATTCGGGCATTGGATACACTTGAGCATAATATAGTCAGTCTTACTATAGGCCAAGAAGAGGTTAGTGGATCATTCTGATATAGAAGGGGGAAAGGTTCAGGTGTGGGATGGCCCCTTTAAAAAGAAGAAAGAGTAATATTCTAACCCAAGTTCTTACAGAAGGCTGTGTCACATGATCACTCCACACCACACAGTAGCCTACCCTTGGGGCTATTGATGGGGTTGAATATGTGGGCCTGTGACAACGGGGATTGGCTGAGATTACAGCTGTGACCCCGGGCGATTCCCTGAAAGTACAGCGCCAAAGTGGAGTTCTGGGGATACATGGTTCTGGGGGAGGTAGACAGCCTAGGTTTCATGGCTGCCAGCCCAGCTGTGAACAGGTGATAAACAGCTTAATCTCGACTCCCTAATCAGACTGTCATAAATAGCGAGATAAGGCTGAAATTCAGCTGCAAGGCAAGGGGTTGGGAAAGTCCCCAGCCTCTTGCTAACATGCAGAAGCACCGATGTTGCCATGAAAGACTGTGACTTGACGGTCAGAGACATTTTAAAGGAGTTTTTTTTTTTTTTAGGCATCACTGCCCTCTGGTGGTGAGAGTAGGAGGCCCAGCCTTTGCTCCTGTGAGCTGGAATTGAACCTCCAACCCAGTGGGCCCCAGTCCTGCACACAACCACTACGCCACCAGGTCTTAGCCTTAAAGGAGTTTTCTAAGAGTCACCACATCCATTCTCCCCAAACCTAAATTTTCCTCAATCCTAGTGCCTGTACCTAGCTTTGCTGAGGTTTTTTTTTGAAATTTTTCAGTTTATTAACATAATTCACATGTCACATGATTCAATAGTTCAAGCACATCAAGTTGTACAATCATCACCATAATCAATTTTAGAACATTTCTTCTCTCATTTTTTAATATAAATCATTTTATTGGGGGCTCATACAACTCCTATCACCATCAATACATGTGTCAATTGGATGCAGAGCACAGTTGCACATTTGTTGTCATCATCATTCTCAAAACATCCTCCTTCTACCTAAGCTCCCAGGACCAGCTCCCCGCTCCTCCCCACCATGAACCCTTAACAATCTACAAATTGCCATCATTTCACCACCATATACGGTCTGATGTGCCCCTTCATCCTCTTCCCCACTGTCTGTACCCCAGAAAGGAGATCATATGTAGACCCCTACAATAGGTTCCCCCCTTCTACTCCACCTTCCCTCCACCCCCCTAACATCACCACGCTCACTCTTGGTCCTGAAAGGATCTGTCCTGACTGTTTCTGGCTCCAGTGTACATCCCCTGGTCTAGCTGGATTTGTCAGGTAGAATTGGGATCATGATAGTGGGGGGAGGGAGCATTTAAGAACTAGAGGAAAGTTGCCTATTTCATTGTTGCTACACTATGCCTTGACTGGTTCATCTCCTCCCTGCAACCCCTCTGTAAAGGGCTGTCGCTTTACCTATTGAAGGACTTTGGGTCCCCAATCTGTATTCCCCCTCATTTATAATGATATAATTTTTAGTTCTTTGATGCCCGCTGAGGATTTTTCATGAATGTATAATGTATCCATTTTCAGATACACATAGACTCTCTCCTGAGCTCAGGAATATAATCCTTAGCTATATGAAATAGCCAGGTTCCTCTGGCTATTGGTGTTTCTCTTTGATGGACGTAGACGCGTAAATATGTCAATGAAAGTCTGCCAAGTGCCCAGTTAACACAGTACCTTTTTTAAATAGTGCTAACTTGTAGTTTCATTACCCCAATCTTTTTGATTTTTGGAAATGAGCATTATATGCAGGTTTCTCTTAAAAAAATAAGATGTGGGCAGAGCCTCACTGGTGTAGTGGTTGAGTGCAGGGCTGTGGCCCACTGGCTTGGCAGTTCAAATCTAGCAGCAGCTCTCCAGGAGGAAGGCTGGGCCTCCCACTTCCACCTGAGGGCAGTGATGCTCCCCCCAAAAATAAGAGGTGGGTAAGTAATGAGTCCTAAAATGAAACAAATACTATAACATTTATTTTATATTAATAATCAGTACATATTTTAATTTAGCAAAACCTTTTTTTCTTAAGAGTATGATTTCTTTAATCTTAGCATCTGGTTCACAGTAACAGAGTACTAATTTTAATGAGACACACAATAAAGGAACTTTTTACCTCTGTAACAGCTCATCCACTTAACATTTGTAAAGACAAAGAACTACTATAAATATGTAACATACTATGCAGACGTTTTTTCTGCACCTGTTCACAGATCAGAACAAATACACAAAGTGGCCCTGGGATTCACATCACCCTCTCACCCAACCAGATAAAATCAAATGTTCTCCCCCGACCACGTCCCTTGGTTTACTGCCATGGATAATGGCTGTTTGCCCGATCTCCAATCTCTGTTCCTTCCCCTTGGTGCTGCACCTCAGGAATTGCTCTGGGGAGGTCAGGAGGCGGTGCCCATCAGCAAACTGGCCTGTGTTACACCTATGGCTTTGACCTGGTTCTTTCTGGTTTGAAGGCCAGCTGAGAATTTGTCTTTCCCTTCAGCTTTACTGAATCAGAAACTGTACTGTCACAAGAACCCCCACCACGCTGCGATTCCTGTGCATGTAGACAAAGGGGCTTCAAAAGTTAGTGGGGGAAAGCAGAACTTTGATGAAAGAATGCCTCACAAACTTAAAACTTTGCTGAGTCAGGTGAGGGTTTACAGAGCAGATCATTTTCGGTTCATCCCTTTTGTTTCAGTTCATCCATTGAAAAGTAGCATGACTTACCCCGGCTTCCTGTTCCATCCCGCCTTCCTTCCTCACCCTCTGAACTTCATTTCTGTGCTTGGGTAAGTGCTGCCCTTTTGATCTTAAAAGGTTGGATTGTTCTAACCCAGGAGTAAATTCTGTCCCAGCTCAAGGGTGTCTGAAGGTCATAGTCTTGGGGGTTCCACGTGCCCTTGTCCAACCACTTCCTTCCCCTCTACCCAGTACCTTCTACTGTTGTCCCTTGCAGAGCAGCTGCATGTGGTTGCTGGGCGTCCACTCGTGCTCCGGTGCCAGGCTCCCACCAGCTATATGAAGACCCTCATAAGCATGCATGAGCGTCACCTGGGGATCCCTAAGACTCGTGGTGGGGGTGGGGCGGGAGGCAGTGTCTCATCAAGGTGTAGATTCTGATTCAATGTACCTGGGGTGGAAAGGCAAATCCCCAGTAGAGGGTCAAACTGGAGCAAACCTGTTTGACGCCCCAGGGAGCTAACAATTTTGTTGCATCAAATTGAGTTCCATCAGGGCGCACTGCATTTTATGCAGCTTCCTCCCCATTAGTCCCACCTTTGCTACTAAATAAGGATCTTTTTTTCCCCCAGAAAGTTGTCACAGAAGGTAGCACTGATTACCATTTTGAATTCTGTATAAGAAACCTCATGTGATAAATAAAACCTCACTGAAATTTGTTTGTTTGTTTTGGCCATCACTGCCCTCAGGTGGTGGGAGTAGGAGACCCAGCCTTTGCTCCGTGGAGCTGGAATGGAACCTCCATTCCAGTGGGCCGCAGTCCCACGCACAACCACTACGCCACCGGGGCTCAGCCCCCTCATCGAAATTTGAGCTTAAATAACCGCCAAACCTCCAGGGAGCATTTTTACCAGTGCAGGGAGGGGAGGCTGAAAGTCACCCCCTACATTATTAAGGAAATGAGATCTGGCACAGCCAAATCGAGTCAACAGGATTTGCAGCCACCAGGATTCTAAAGTAAAGTGACCAGATTTTAAGCGGGACACCATTGATTGGGGGTGAGGTTCTTGATGAAAAACTTGGTCTATATGGAGCACAAAAATTCTCATAGAGGCTGAGCCCCGGTGGCGTAGTGGTTGTGCGCGGGACTGCGGCCCACTGGGATGGAGGTTCAATTCCCGCTCACAGGAGCAAAGGCTGGGCCTCCTACTCCCACCACCAGGGCAATGATGCCTAAAAAAAAAAAAAAAAAAAAAAAAAAGTTTAAAAAGTCTCATAGAATGCAAAATAGTATTGCAATATATTTATTTTAATTTTAAAATGCCGCGGGATGTTGTTAAATTGTTTAAAAAAAGGTCGTCTGGTCACTTTATTCTAAAGTGGGCATCATTTTTAAAATTTATTTTAATTATTTTAAAATTTCTGCTTAAGGGCTGAGCCCCGGTGGCGTAGTGGTTGTGTGTGGGACTGCAGCCCACAGGGTTGGCGGTTCAAATGCAGCAGCAGCTCTCCAGGAGCAAAGCTGGGCCTCCCACTCCCACCAGGGGGCAGTGATGCCCAAAACACAACAACAAAAATTCTGCTTAAGTTCCCCAAATTAATTAATTCTTACTTATGAACGAAAGACGTAAGAAAGAAAAGAAAGACATGGCAACTCGGAGTGAGGAGTGTGTGGCTGGCATAAACACGGGCTGCCTACAGATGCCAGCTCTGTCTGGTGTCCTTCCCAGAGCCATGGCCCGGAAGCCTGTTCACACACACTGGGTGAAGTCGTCTCTCCACTGGTCATGAGAGAGTTTCGAAGATTCCATGAAGCAGTAGACTGATGAAGTGTCACAAACTGGGGCTGTCACAAATTGAGAGAAAGGAGGCAGACAGCTTTGCGGAAGGACCGCATTCGTGCCACGGGCTTATTATGCTCTGAGGTGGAGGTGGCGGCAGGGAACATGATTCCTGTTTGAAAGCTCTTTTGTTTTCTGCTGCCTTCACTTAAATGTTACGGGGTACTATTTTTACACCCTGTAAAAGGGCTCTGGGAAAATGTTAAATGAATAGTGCTCCATAAAATGGAGGAGGATTTTCATATTCCCTCGGTTGTAAGAGGCAAAGTGAATAAAACTGGAGTTTTAAAAGGAGTGGAGGTGAGGCTGCTGACAAAGTTAACAAGCAGCCTGTGAACCACCCAATCTTGTCAAATTCTAGAGCAAAACAGAATGCTGGTTAATTTATAAATGCTCATTAAAATATTCATACCCACTGGGACGGAGGTTCAATTCCAGCAGTGGGGCTGGGCCTCCTACTCCCACCACTGGAGAGCAGTGATGCCAAAAAAAAAAAAAATTCATATCAGCCAAGTTAATAGGATCCTCTTAACTGACTTTCAAATAATAATTTTTTTTTTGGGGGGGGGAGGGCATCACTGCTCTCCGGTGGTGGGAGTAGGAGGCCCAGCCCCACTGCTGGAATTGAACCTCCGTCTCAGTGGGCCGCAGTCTTGCGCACAACCACTACGCCACCGGGGCTCAGCCCTCAAATAATTATTTTCATATTGTCAAGTGGATGCAAATTGAATGATAGGTCATGGTAGGTCAAATAATCAAACTCTCAGTAGGTAAATACTATCATAATTCTTTTTTTTTCTTTTTTTCTGCATCACTGCCCTGGTGGGAGTAGGAAGCCCAGCCTTGCTCCTGGAGAGCTGCTGCTGCATTTGAACCGTCAACCCTGTGGGCCGCAGTCCCGCACACAACCACTGCGCCACCAGGGCTCAGCTAGTATCATAATTCTTTAAATCTCTTCTGAGAGACTATCTATCTGCCTTTTGCTCATTTCTACAATAATAAAACCATATGGATCACCTTCGATATCGCTGTTGTAATAGAACATAACAGAATAGAAGACGAATAGATGCACAGTAGATGCAGTCAAATTCAGATCCACTCATTTCTGGATTCCTTTTTCTAACCGGACTCCTGCTTATTTAATTAACCAGATAGTCTCACTAGAAGAAGTTGAAGAGAAATCACTTGACAATAAATGTCAACAGAATATACATCTCATCGGGCTGAGCCCCGGTGGCGTAGTGGTTGTGCGCGGGACTGTGGCCCACTGGGATGGAGGTTCGATTCCAGCTCCACGGAGCAAAGGCTGGGCCTCCTACTCCCACCACCTGAGGGCAGTGATGCCCCCCCACCAAAAAAAAAGAATATACATCTCATTATAAAAAACAGCCACTCATAATACAATTGAATAAAAAATCTATCAAACCACAATTGGAAAAGTAGAAACCTAGAACTACTTAGATAAAATGTTTTTTAAATGTTATTTTCTTAACAACAAAAGCATATACATAAAATCATACCTATTCACTTGATATCTACCTTTTTAAAAATTTCAAATAAACATACCTAAATCTTCCAAGTATTTTCAGTAACTGATAAGTGCTGTTTTTTTGTGTCTTTTTGTTCATTTATGAGATTACTAAAATTTTACTTAATTGAGTTTGAAAAACTGTGCCCTTTTCAATATGGTTTCTGTGCTGGTAGCAGTTCAAGTCCATTAGCACCTCATGTAGTATTTTTAGAGAGGATGACTTGGCATTCTTTTAAACTGATTCCTTGGGTCTTGCGTTTTGAAAAATCACCTTTCAGATGATTCTCCCCACCACGCTGCGGCCCTCCCGTTCACTCTTAGAGGTAATAAACATCTAAACCCAACGCCAACATCACCCAATTGATGGACTGATGGCAACACTCTCTAGGGCTTCTGGGAATGTAAATCTTTCCAGGAGCAGCCTGCCTCGTCTTTCTCGTGAGGAGCAGCAGGGCTGGTTGAACCGATGACCTCAAGGTGAGCAGCTCCGGCCAGAAGCCAAAGAGCAGCAGAGCTCTTTGATGATAAGGATGGAAGCAGGAAAAGTGGGAAAAGACAGGACACATTTTGATGTGAAGACTTGCATTTCAACAGAGTCTCAATAATACTGCTATTGGGTCAAATCCAAAGTCAGATAGTTTCTTCTGCCAGCAGTCTCAATGAACTCAGAGAGAGAAACAAAGAAAGAAGCTTCCAGATGACAAAGAAACACACTGTTTACATACAGTCCAAAAATTATGCAAGAACATACCAGTCCTTAAAAATCATCTATCGTATATTCTTTCGACAAGAAGGTTGTCAGTACGTGGAGCTCTTTACTCCTTCATCTGTTTTCAAAGTATGGATGAGCCGTCACTCCATGTGGGCAGTGGGCCCGTACCTGCTACCCTGTAAGGTCAGGAAGTGTGGTAATAGTATGATGGCCATTTCACACAAGGAGAGATTGAAATAGAATTACTTAAAAAAAAACAAAATGCGGGCTGAGCCCTGGTGGCATGGTGGTTGAGTGCGGGACTGCGGTCCATAGGGTTGACAGTTCGAATCCAGCAGCAGCTCTCCAGGAGCCAGGCTGGGCTTTCTACTCCCATCAGGGCAGTGATGCCACCAACAAAACAAAACAAAACAATTGCTATCACTGATGTGATCAAAATTCAAACTTTTCTCATGTGTAAAGTTTTCTCCCCTCACCACCTCCTCCCTCTTTCCTAGTAAGAGATTCAAAACAAAACAAAACAAATCCATGAAAACTCTCACGGTCCTTGAGACAATTCTGACTCACAGCATCATAGTAGGGCAGAATGAGACTGCCTCTGTGGGTTTCGGAGACTGTAAGCCATGGAGTAGATGGATTGAAAACACTGGTGGGATGTAGCCATATAAAATGTTGTTTTTGGGCCTGAGCCCCAGTGGTGTAAGTGGTTGCGTGCGGGACTGCGGGCTCGGCGGTTCAAATCCAGCGGCGGCTCTCAGGAGCAGCACTGGGTAGCTCCCACGACCACCAGAGGGCAGTGATGCCAAAACGAACAAACAAAAAATAAAATGCTGTTTCTCATCTCTTTCCCCACATAGGCACAATGAAAGAATGTATATAAAAATGCACTGTAGGACTGAGCCCCGGTGGCGTAGTGGTTGTGCGCGGGACTGCGGCCCACTGGGATGGAGGTTCAATTCCAGCTCCACAGAGCAAAGGCTGGGCCTCCTACTCCCACCACCTGAGGGCAGTGATGCCAAAAAAAAAAGCACTGTAAAAGAAGGGGAGGGTGGTGTTTAAAACTGAAAGCAGTCAGCCTGTACACAAGATTGAATGATCAAAAGGAAATCAGGTTTTCTGACATCACTTGACAGAAGCGCTTATGACATAAAAGTGCTCACTAAACATATCCTCCTTCCCCAAAGCACACCATCCACGTGCCATCAACAACCCCCTGCTGCCACTTGGCACTGCCCTCACAACGACTTCCTCCATTCAAGAGTGCCGGCCCTGCAGTGATGGTGTCGTTGATTGTGCAGGGAGGACTTTATACGTCCGATTCACTCCTAAGTACTTCTAGGTGGGAGTTGTACCTTCAAATGCCACCGATGATAAACAGACTCCAAACAATGCCACAAATATGTAACATACGTCATCGTGGGGCCTGGCTTCACATCTGAACCAGACTGGACGTCACTGCAGGAGGTTGTTCATTTGGTTATCCTCTGAGACCATTTCGTTCACGAGCTGTTCAATAGACAACTGGATAGCGTTCTTGACGAGGGAAGCAGCTGTCTCTAGTAAGAGCGTTTCATAGTGTTCTGAAGTTCTCCCCTCAAAACCACTATCGTTGGCGAAGACCCCTACCTGCTCCCCTTCGATGGAGATTAAAAATTGCTTAGGGACATTTTTAGATTTCTTAACGTCAAATTCGCTGATCTCCGTGTCCGTAATGATGATGGCAATGGGCTCCATCCTTTTGCTTTCTTCCGGTTGGCCTTTCTCCGGACCGATCTCGTTTTCCTCCGTGTCCGAGTCACCCGTACTCGAACCTGCATCCTCAGGCTTACTCTCTTCCTCCGCTGCCATCTCTTCCTCCGCGGGGCCTTCCCGCGGGGCTCCCCTTTCCTGGGCATCCTCTCGGGCCGCGGCCGCAGCAGGCTGCTCGGGACCCGGGGCTGCGGGAGGGAGGTCAGAAACCTCGGCCAGTGCCGCTGGCTCGGCTTCCGAAGCTTCCTCCCTCTCCCTCGGGCTTGGTGGCTCGGGCTCAGCGCGGGGCGCTTCCTGGCTTGCTTCGGTGCCTCCTTCACGTCGGGGAGTCTCGGGCTGAACAGCGGAGTGCTCAGTCTCCAATCCAAATTCGACGGAAACCGTTTTCTTGGCAGAAGCAGCTCCGGGGTGGCTTACAGTGGCGTCGCCTGGCTCATCAGCCTCTGGCGGGGGGCCACCCTCCCGGGGATGCTGGGGCGGCCTGGCCTCGGTGGATGGGGTCTGAGTTGTCCTGTCGGGATGCTCCGCTCCCGTGCGGTCGGCGTCTGCGGCCGCCGGTTCGGAATCCCTGCTCCTTTTCTCACCTCTGGAGAATCGGATGCAGGGAAGTTTCAGTCTGGACTTGGCCTTGTTCTTGGAAGGCGCCATCGCCTCCGCGTGGGTCCCAGGGTGACCTTGAGCCTTCCTGGGTTGGGGCTGCTTTGAAGCCCCTGCCCGCTTCCTCCGGGTTACCAGGCGTTGGAAGGAGGCCCAGGCCCCGCGCAGGGCCGGCCGCGGAGCAGCAGCGCCCGCTTCCTCCCCGGCCTCCTTGGGGCCGCCCGTGGCCTTGGGCCCTCGGCCGGCTTTCTTCCTTCGCGGGAAGCAGAGCACGGCGTCAGGGCCCTCCTGCCGCCCCGCCTGGGCACCCAAGGCCGCTGATGGCTTCTCCTCTTTGTTTTCCACCTGGATCTCCGAGATCGTGGTCTCCATTTTCGCCTGCCTCACTCTCCTCCTGGAGAAAAGGATATTCTTCCCTCCTCAACAGAGCAAGACACAGGCAGACAAAAGCCCCACAAGGTAAACTCCCTTCCCAAGTTTCCACGCCTTTTCCTCTCGATCCAGACAGTTCTGGCTAGTCTCCAAATACCCGAGTTTGCTGTTTCTTGCGATTTCACGCTTTAGTGTCTTCCTAAAAGACCTTTACTGGTTGGGTTTTTACTTCAAAGATCAACCTGGTGAGAGAAAAGAGAGTGGGATTTTATTTCACTTCCATCAATATTTTCTTTAGAGATGATTTCGGGTGGAGGGATGGGATTTTACCAGGCATGCTTCTCATCCAAGATTTTACGGAAATAACTAGGGGATAAAGATGGGCATTTACTTTTGGTCTATCAAAAAGATTCCTGTGGGGATCTGTTTTTTGCTTAGTATCTCTTTTGCTAACATGTCATCTGGTCTCTGTCAGTTTCTGGTTGTGCTGTCTTTATGGACTGGGCACCACTGCATTGCTGGTGTTAGCAAATGTACCCCAAAATTAAAAACAGCAATAATAATGAATACCAAATGATAAGTATGCTAATGCCTTTTTGATTACCTACACTAGAGAACCTTAAGAGACTTTAGATTATTCATTGATTCCCAGATTATTCAACTCCAATCTGGGTGATAAAATTTAACTCCAGAGGGAACAGTTGGCTTGCCAAAATGCACACAGCTCAGAGGAATCTTCGGCCTTCTCTCCATAAGGTTTTTGCTCTAAAATCCTAGGCTCCAGATAAAGAAATAGAGATGTGTGTTCCGTCAAGGAGATGCCACGTCTCATTCATACTCTTAGGAAAATGACCCATCACTGTCATTCTCTACTCTTAACAGTGGTGGTACGGTTGGGACACGGTCATCTAAATATCTGACACTCGTACTGTTCCACCATCACGGGCACATAGTTCCAGGTCAGCAGGAGTTAACGAGAATAGTAACTGGCCTTGACTGCACAACTTCTGTGTATGAGGTTATTAGGCCGTGTGAAACGCCTACAGTCTTTTGTAACCCTCACCACATCGCTATAGTGGGTGGTATGATCAAGTCCACTGCTTAGCCTACTTCCTCCCTGTGTTTCCTGTTTCCATTTTACCTTCCTTCCTAATGTGTCTGAACCCTGTACCTTGGGTAGATGCAGCCCTTGTCATCTCAAATACACGATTCCAACATGGACAGGCCACCTTAGAGTTAGTTCCCCTATCGACCCGTCTCTTGTTGACCTTGAGTCACAGGGGCTGAGTTAAGTGCCAGACTTGAAAAGTGGCTAAGAATCAAGGTCTGTGGGTTCCACCAATCTATGCCTGGTCTTTTTCCCCCTCCGCATCACTGCCCTGGTGGGAGTAGGAAACCCAGCCTTGCTCCTGGAGAGCTGCTGCTGAATTTGAACCCCCAATCCTGTGGGCCACAGTCCCACACACAACCACTGCGCCACCGGGGATCAGCTGGCTTATTCATTTTGACTTGGCTTTTAACTTTATTCTAGAATCCCCAAAAATAATATCTAAAGAATTTCAAAAGGTTGGTTTTAAAATAGCAAGAACTCAGGCTACTGTCGGTTCAATTATGAGTTGATGGATTATCTTGTGAGTCATTAAATGAATATTAGATGATGTTATAAAATGTTGACGAATATATCTAATGTAAATTAGGATCTTCAAGCAATCAATTTTCTGAAGAAAGTCTTAAAGCCCCATTTATCACGGTGGTTCAAAGGATGGACTTCAGAAACAGTCCTCTGCTGAATCTAAGCTCTGCAGCCTACTGATAGGCTTTGCCATCTTGGGTTTCTTCATCTGGCCACGATCATACCACTACCACCCCCTCTATAATGATGTGGGGAGGATTACAAAAGCATGTAAGTGTTTCACACGACCTAATACATGCAAGGGCATGAAGCCAAATGGGGATGAGTTGAATGGCAAACTGACCTGCTCTCTCTGCCTTCATCCAATACACAATCATTTGTTGTTTCTTAATCTAGGATATTCTTGTGGATGTGATAAGTAAATAGGGGCTGAATTTCAGGGAAGAAACTGGAGTCTTGAAAAATCAGTTGATGATACAAGCCAATATTCCTGTGGTTTGGGTGCTGCCTCTTCTAAGCCTCTCACAAAACCACAACATGGTCCAACGTCCGCCGGTCCCGGCCCCAGCGTGGCGTGTCCTCCAGGGAGGCTCAATCAATATCCAAACCAACTCAGATTTGAGCTTCTGTCTTCTCAGCCCTCCTCAGTTATCTGCTCCCAAGCATTTTTCTAAAGAGTTTCATATACATACGATTCGCATACCATCAACTTCCTATTAAAAAGATTCGTACAATCCCCAGTCTTACCACGGTTACGAGTCAGGACATTAGATCATGTTCAGGAATGCACATTTCAATTTTCCTGGAAAGGCCAAAGGCAATTTCTGAATGCATTCTCTCTCTCATTTCATTTCTTTTATTTCTTGAATGTATACCGTGTGTGTGTGTGTGTGTGTGTGTACAGAGACGCGAGTGTGGAGTCTAGACATCCAACTCGGCAGAGTTAGGGTAGCCCGCACTTGACTGGCCCTTCACCTGCCCGGGAAGTACTGCCACCTCCCTGGAACATCTCCAGTCTCTGGCACCATTTTGACACCATGGCCCGTGGAAAGCCACAGCAAACACCGCCAACCTTGGGGGCTCGGGCAGAGAGCCATCCGGTCCTATGGACAGAAGCGGCTCCCCCAGAAGCTGCCGCCCGACCCGCGGCTCCTGCAGGAGGCAGCAGCGCCGGCTGCCCCTCAGGAAGGAGACCGAGCGCGGCGTCAAGTGCATAGCGGTCCCAGCTGCGAGCCACCTGCAACAAAATGACCAGGAACCCCCAATCGCAACCCGCCCCCCCACCCACCCAAAGGGTGTTCAGCGCTGTACGGCGCAGCGGAGTGGGTGCACCGTGTCCACCCGGCGCCCTGGATGGCGACTCCAGCGCGCACACCACCGACCGCGGCGGCGGCTTTTGCTCGCGGCCACCTCCGGGCAAGGGGTCCTGGGTCTTCCCACCCAGGAAAGACCGCAGAGCGGGCTTCCGACCCTCCCTCCCGCAGCCTCCTTCCCGGCTTCTACTTACCGAGGGCGGCCGGGGTCTGTGGCCAGACGTGCTCCCGGGTCCGCGCGTGCCGGGCGGGGGTCCAAGCAGCGGGGAGCCGCGGCGGCGCCCCGGAGCCCGCAGTCGGCTGCAGCAGGACCGCAGCCCGGGCGCCCCCTCCCCAGCCGCGCTGGGGGACCGACAGGCGGCCGCGCCAATTGCGCTCCGGGCGGGGGGCGGGGCCGGGCGGGGCGGGGCGGGGAGGAGGAGGGCGCCAGGGGCGGGGGCGAGCCGGGCCCCCTGCGAGCAGGGCGTCCCGCCTGGACGGCGAACCTCCGCCTTACCCATCGCTGGGCCTTGGAGAGAAACAGCAGGGAGATGGGGAGGGGGTCCGCCTTTTCCGAGACGCCCAGTAGCAAAACCCGGTTTGAAAGGATGGGCCGTTCCGTGGAAACCTTTCCGGACACTCAGCACCCAAACCCACTGCCTTCAAGTTCAGCCCTGCTCTGAGGGCTTGTGAAGCGACCCTTCCTTAGGGGAGGCGGCCCCCTCCTCTAGCTCCCACTGAGCCTGCTGGTGGTTTGAACTGCTGACCTTGAGGTTGGAATACAGCAGAAGCTGAGTTTTAAAAATTGGGCTCAAAACTGCGGAGAGGGGGAATCCATTTGATATGGAAATAAAATGACATAGGAATCAAGACCGAGGTGGGGGGGGGTGGGGAGGCCCCAAACACCTCCTCTCCCTGGAGTGGGTTTGGGTGTCATTCCGTACACACACCCTTGGGGCTCATTGTCAAGCAGCCTCAGAATATCAAGACCACAGGGTAGTGTCCCAGCGAGGGCAGGAGCCAGAGGCACAGGGAGCCACTCTTTATACCCTCCAGATTTCAAAATAAAATCGACATTGCTCCCGTTACCCAACCTTCTGGTTGGGCTCTTGGAAGCAGTGTGCACAGCCTCTCTGCTTCCAGGGCTTCTTCGAAAAACACAGGTTGGGAAAATGTCCATCATGTGCTCAGAGGGAATGCTACCCTGCTGATGGATCGTTTTGAAATTGTGTACAAGCTCAAGGATCGGGAGCGGTGCCATCCTAAGCATTTTGTGATCTGTGCAAATCCTCCTGAAGGTCAAGGTCTCCTGGGAGTTTGCAATGTAAAGGCAAAGATAAGGCAAGCGTCTCCAGATGGACAAGGTAGAAACTCTTTTTATGAGAAAGCAGGAAGCAGCCCTGGTGGTGGTTTGCAGGATGCATTGGGCTGTGAATACATCAGTGGTGCAAACCCAGTGCTTGGGGGGTGGGTGAGGGGGCTGGGGGGTAAGATGAAGCAGCTGCTCCTGCAGAGACTGAGACCCTTGGACACCCTGGGGCGTGGGTTCTCCACTTTCCCAAGGCCGCCACCCTTTCATACAGCTCTTCATGTGGTGGTGACCCTCCAGCCTTAACATTATTATTTTTTTTTGGGGGGGGGGGGGCATCACTGCCCTCAGGTGGTGGGAGTAGGAGGCCCAGCCTTTGCTCCGTGGAGCTGGAATCGAACCTCCATCCCAGTGGGCCGCAGTCCCGCGCATTTGTTGCTATTTCATAATTGTCATTTTGCTACTGCTATGAATCGTTCGACCCAAAGGAGTCAAGATCCACAGGTTGAGTTGCTGCCCTAGGGAATTCTACCCTGTCCTATAGGGCCACTGTGAGTCAAAATGGGCTTGATGAGAGTGGTTTGTTGGTGTGTTTTTTTTGGGGGGGCAGGGCTAGAAAGCTAAAACATTAGAAGCTGTCCTAGGGACTTGTAGCCTGACCCTTGTTTCATTCACCACTACTGCTTACAGCCTACCCCACCCGGAAAACAAAAACCCACCATCATCAAATGAGTTTTCAACTTTGGCGTAGAGGCTGCACACTGGGCTGCTTACTTCAAGGTCAGTAGTTCGAAGCACTAGTCACTCTGTAGCAAGACAAGGCTTTTTACTCCCCTAGTTACATGTGAAAAAAAACCCACGGGGGCAGTTCTATCCTATTTTAGAGGGTCACGAGTTGGAATTGACTCGATTGTGAGGGAGTGACTTACAGATCTTATTCCATATTTTCCTTTAAAAAAAAAAAGCTGGAGAAAGGAACTAAACGTCATTTTTCAAATGAGGTCATTTTTTCTTCCAGTTGAAATGCAAAACAAGGCAGATTTCTTAAAAAGCCTATTACATGTAGCTCATCCCGCCCTCCACCACAGACACACACACACACCCAGTGCTATATATATATATATATCTAACTGCACTGTGGTTTCTCCTTTGGCTGAGGCTAGAACCCTATCTGCTGTGTCTTTCCAAGTGCATCCAACTCCTCATACATGAAAGATACCTGTCATTCCTGAATGCACTTAGGCGACAGGCTGTTTCAATTATTTCCCACATCATTGTCTGCAACCCCATTAGTAACTTTTCATTATATAATGGGAAGCAGCCTATAAATATCTCTCCAATTTGATGAGAAATTATCCTACCTACAGCTTATCTTGCTAAAATCATCAGATCCAGTGTTCCAATCAAATAGCTTGCATATTTATTTGAACAATGCTGATCATCTCCATCCAGGTCTCTTACCCCACCACCACCCAGGCCTGGGGCTACCAAATTTGGTTTGCCATTCCTTGTTAAGAACGCTTACATGTCAGAGAACCTTTTGGGAACAAGTCCTCCAACCCTTTCCCCGTGCACACCATTGAATGAATCTGTGCCTCCAGTTCCTGTGGTTTGATCTGTTCGTGGGCCCTGTGTAGGATGCACCCAGTGGGAGCTCCCGTCATTCTGCTGCAATCTGCTTCCCAGCAGAGGAACAAACGCCGCTCTCTCGAGTTAAACATGTACATAACTCACCAATGCACAGCAACAACCATCTGAGGAGCAGCTCCCAGGAGGCACCATTTGTTTACACAATTCACTGGGAGAGGGAGGGGTCCAGAGAAGGGTCCCAACTACCTATATTCATAAGTATCCCAGACATTTATGTATTTGGAGATATTTAATACAATCCTGTGTTTATGGTCTTGTTATGGAAATAGACCCTGTAAGCCTGAACCTATGACATCTTTTTTATAAGATTGAGCAACCAGTTTCACAAAACCATGAATTCAGTAATCTCTGGATTTATCCCCTCTGCTTCTCCTGTCCTTATCTCCTCTTCCTTCTGAAGTGCTGTAAAATGGGCACATCCACCTGTCAAACATGGGAAGGCCAGTTTGGTAAGGCCTGGCCAGTGTTGCTCTGTAGGGGAGATCAGAGAGCAAGTGGAGGCTCTGAAG
The DNA here is from genome assembly GCA_004026705.1 of Nesogale talazaci. NCBI lineage: Eukaryota > Metazoa > Chordata > Mammalia > Afrosoricida > Tenrecidae > Nesogale > Nesogale talazaci. Next base: position 22,057 of record PVJH01028059.1, read on the forward strand.
GAAGACAGTACAAACAATAATCTAGGCAGGAATTAGCAAATCTTGCAGTCTACCTTTCTGTAAAAGGGGGATACAGAGATAGTGTACTTACCTGTTCTATTATAACTCATCTTTGGACATGTCCAACCAAAGATCTGCTTCCAGTTGAAAGCCAGAGGCCACCTTTTGGGCAATTCCAGGTTAACAATGGATCCTAGGGCTGCTCCCACAAAGAGGCCTGTGAGAATCCACCACTGCCACATATTACCAGAAACCATGAAGCCAGGTTCAGCCTCCATCGGTGGAAGACTCTAAGTTCCATGCAGTGCAAAGACACGGGGCGGATCTTTCACTGTGGACGTGCATGCAGGTCTGTCTCCAAGACAACCGCCAAGTGGGAAACACAAGTTGTACTGTTTGGATTCGTACTGAAGGCATGTTCTCTTCCACTTGGGACATTTCTCCCATCAGTGATGGTGCATTCATTTCAAGCAACAACTGATGTGAAAATCATTAAGAGCCTCCCATAAAATCATTTTTTAATTAAATCACTTTATTGGGTGCTCCTAACACCATCCATCCCTTGGTTAACCATATTTGTATATGTTTCCATCGTTTTCAAAACATTTTTTCTGCTTGAGTATATGAGCTCACATACACCCCTTAAAATATTTAATAATTAAAGAAGCAGTTCAGTATTACTATTATGGCTTTATCTACCATTCTTAGCTTGTCCATTTCTCTCTTCCCCTTTCCTCCAATTGGGTTCACTATTCTCCTAGGATTAAGGACTTACGACATTCACATTGCTTGAGGGTGTGTGTCTGTGTACAGAAACAAGGCCCGAACCCTTGAAGATGAAGCGTCTTGAACAATCATCCGATCTGCTGCTAGGCAGTCTACTGGGTGATGTCTCAGCAAACCCCACTCCAGATGCAGGTTCACTGAACACTTCAACAAGTGCCAGAACTAATGAGCTCTGCACTTCTGTGCAGACAGGGCCTGAGGGGTGCTTTGGATGTGACGTTGAGTTACAATGTGCCAGGCACTGTACAAACTGTCATTGGTGACGTGGTCCCTTATCGTCACAATCACCCTAAGAAGGTGAGTACCGAGAGCCCGTGCTTCCATGGTGAGGAATGTCAGTGGAAAAGCTGTGTCCTGCACCCTGGCCTCCTCTAGGACCCAGAGATTCAGCACTGGTCCCCTTGGGGCTGCAGCAGCCTCTGGGGGTGGCGGTGTTGAGTGGGGTGTTTGTGGAGGGAGCAGAGGATGGCAGACAAAGGATGGAAGATCAAGGAGAAGCGGGGTCTGCTGCAGGAGAGGCATCCGCACCCGGCAAAACAGAGCAGAAAGGGCTCCGCTAATACAAAAGAGAAGGAAGTGGTGCCCAAGTTGTGAGAATTCCAAGGTGTTCAGGGCCAAGATCAGCAATAATTCCTAGATGAAAAATTCGACAACATAGCAAGGCATATGCCCATTCTCTCTGCCCACCCCTAATACCCCTCCAGAGGTCTGCTGAAGACGTGTCCTCCCAGAAACACAAGGAGACCCACGGCTTCCCTTGAAACGCAAAGTGTCACCCAGTCTATATTGCAATTTGCTTTTTCGGCCCCAGAATTCACACAGGAAGGCAACCATATTGCAACACAGCCTATAGAAGCCACAATTTATATTTAAACACAAAGATAGCAAAATTACTTCATTTTATTCTGTGGCAAGTCAGTAAAGTAAACAGACATGTGCATGATTTATGTTAATTTATACAGGGAGCTGGGCACCAAGATGACAGGCAGCCTTCTGGGGAAAGTTCCACACTGGCTCTCAGATCTCAGGGCAGGGCTGATGCGGCTCCACTTCCCCGGCTCACAGCAGGCACTGGTCAAAGCTCCAGAGTGGCTTCTGGAAGACAGGCAATCTGCAAGGAAAAACCAACAGGAAATAAATGTCTTCTTGAAGCTTCCAGTTTCATCTTCTCTCCCACTCTGCTGTCACACTTGTATATTGTCAAGGCAGTTAACCCTTTACATCCTTTTCTATAACCTGCTCTTCTAGGACCTGCCCATATGATGACTGGGAAGCTGGGACCAATGCATGATAGAATGCACACCTGGACACAGTTCAAGACCACTCCGGGGTCATAAATGGCCTCCTGACCACCCCGATGGCTGTTTAAAGTGATTACTACAGCTTGCTTCCACCTGGATTTTTCTTAAATAATGCCAGACTTTCTTTAGGCTTCGCAAGAGTCCTGGTGGGCTGTTACCACAAGGTCAGCAGTTCAAAACCATCAGCTGCTCCGAGGGAGAAAGACGAGGCTTTCCACTCCCACAGAGAGTTCCAGCCTGGAAAAGCTGGAGCGGCAGATCTACCCCGTCCTTTAGGGTCGCTACAGTCTGGAAGTGGCCCCAGGGCAGGGAGAGGTTTTTTTGGATAATGACCTTTATGATACCCATGTCCTTTCTAAGGATCTCTGGTAGTACAGTGGGTAACCAAAAGGTCTGTGGTTCAAAGCTACAAGATGTCCTGGGGCACAAAGACGAGGCAGCCTGTTTCCTTTAAGCTCACAGCCCTGGAAACTCCGTGGAGCCACGCAGCTCATCCTGTTGGGGCCCTCAGGGTCTTTTCCAGTCCTTGCTTAGTCTTTCTCTTCTCCATCCCTCTCTCCTCGTCCCCTGGGATTTTAACTCTGGGCCAGTTGAACCTTGTCAGGGCTTTGCTTCATTCGTATCCAAGTCAGGCTTCAAGGTCTCATAGCCCATGCTTTCTTTTACTCTTGACTTGCCACCCCATTGGCTAGAATACACGGCAAAGTAAGTTCCTTGGGGAAAATCTGAGGTTGACCACCCTGGAGGGAACCTGCCAGCTTCCCCCTAGGGGGCACGCCTTTGTCTACAGCTCTCTCTTGCTCTCATTCTCTCCCGTCTGTCTGGGCCAGTGGTGGGCACGCTGTGGCTGGCGAGCCATCTGCAGCCCTTTCAATGTGAGCGTGGGGCTCTGAAGTCACACTGAGAACATGTGAAGGTGATTGTTTCCGATCATGGTGATTTCATTTGTTTGGGAAAACACACTGAAGGGTCTTGGGCGATAATAAAGTTGGTAGGAGGGACAGGATGGGCTCTTCCGTCTCAAGAGTGTGCCGACCCCTGGCCAAGGCAATTCACTGTATTTCTTCTTTGAAGAAAGCCTTTTCCTGCTTTGATGCTACTGAATTTCGATTGGAAGATCATTTTTCCCAAGCACACTTTGGAGCACTCTAACGAAGACTTGTGTCCCAAGAACTCCTGGATTGGCAGCTTCTTTCTCTGGTCTGCCTGGGACATTTACTCAACGAGTACCTTCTCAGCTGCCCTGCTCTTCCTCTGCTGCCAACTCTCCACCCAAAGATCCGGGCAGGGTTCCCCCCTCCCCCCAAATTCAGTTACCCCCGAGGGGTCAACTTGACAATCCACACTGCCGTCCAAACCCATGTCATTTATGACATCTACTGGTTACGCCAACTCATCCATGCTCCCATTGCCCGGGGTTCTCTCTGCCACAGGTTTTTATTCCCCTCTGGTACTTTCACTTCTATTTCTGAGGAACAGGGTTTGGAAGCATCAGAGGCTGAGTTTTCAAACTTTTTTTTAGGGAGGAAACTCACATAAAAACTTCATCAGGAGGGGCTGAGCCCCGGTGGCGTAAGTGGTTGAGTGCGGGGCTGCGGGCTTGGCGGTTCAAATCCAAATCCAGCGGCGGCTCTCAGGAGCAGCGCTGGGTAGCTCCCACAACCACCAGAGGGCAGTGATGGCCCCCCACCCCCCAAAAAAACCCAACTTCATCAGGAAAAAACAAAATGTTCATCCAGTAACAATTTACCTGTTTAGAAGAGTCCATTCACCTGCTCGGTTTCAGGATCCAGATCGATGTCGTAGAAGCAGGGCCGTGTGGGGAGTCCAGGCATCGTGCTCATCTAGAAGGGAGAGAGCAGGAAAAACCATCCTAGTGCTCCTTCCACCTGCCCCTCAGGGAGAAAGGCCAGCACTAAAGAGAGAAGGGCACTGTATTCTGTCGCTGTCTTCACAGGGAGAACTCAGCTGCTGATGCCTCTTTGTGCACAGAGAAGCCCTCCTGCCCTTCACCACAGCCAAACGTCGGCCGTCACAGTCTTCTTCACCAACAACTGCAGTAGGTAACAGAGGGTGGGCAGGCGGGGGCTAGGAGGCTGGGCAGTCAGTGGCAGACGCCAACTCCTTCTTGAAGTTTACAAGTTTTGTGGGGTCTGTGTTAAAAGAACAGTGTGTGGCTGTCCATGTTATTTTTGCTTCAGCAAAATGACCTTTGGAAAGAATACTCTTTAACTTGAACTTGGGTCCGCGAGAACGAGGTTCTCTATGCGGTAAAGAATGACAGCCTCTGAAACCCTGGTGACCCAGGTGACCAGCCCTGTTCTACAGGCTCTCTGAGCTGGAACTGACTCGGGGGCACTGAGTTCCGTTTTGTTGTGACCTTGGGCCAGGACATTGCTGCACACAATCGAGGCGGCTTTACAATCAGTATGCTTACTGGTCCAATGTGTCCTTCTAAAACTGAGCTTGGAATGCTTGTAAGATATATTTTCACTTCCCTAAAGACTTGGCTTTGACAGATACCTACTTAGATGCAAACTTGTGTGGCTTGTAAGGGAACACTTGGTATATTTTCTTCTGTAACCATCTCCTGTATAATGAACATACACAAGTTTCTCATCAAACTCAGTCAGGAAAACAGTGTAGGCTGCACTTCCAAAACTCAGCTATAAAAATGTGATGGAAGAGGATGAATCATCTTTAAGCATGAATCACCTTCTGGCTCAGCAAACATCGATCCTGTGGAGAATCTTATCCTGATATCCCAGTGTTAATCAATACTTCCCCCACTAGCTGTAGGCTTTGTAGGCCGGCCTCACAGTGCAGGGAAGCCTGAAGATGATGCAATAAAGAGCCTGGGCCCACTGATGGGGACACGCACCTGCGAGTGGGGAGAAAGCTCTTAAGACTGCCTCCAAAAAGTGATTACATTGAGACAGTACGGTTCAGGATGATTTAAAGAAAAAAAGCTCTTTCAAAGAGGATCTTCTCCGAAGCATGAATCACGTTGAAAATTGGCAAGTATTTAACATGGAACAATTACGTATATGCACACATATGCACCTAGATCTAGAAATCTGAGAAGCCACCATTCTTCGTGTGAACAAATCAACCACACAAACTCCTCTGGGCTCCAATGAGCAAGAACGCTGCCTCTGCAGTCAAGTATGGAAATGTCTTATTCTGGGTTCAAGTGACAAGTTAAAGGTCCTGTCCCCAACCCTGTGGTCCAGAGAAGAGCTCCAGGCTCGAGGGGGCGGCTATGTTTCTCTCTCACTAGCTTGACCTCCTTGTTTGCTTGCCTCTGCACAGCCACAACTGGCCAGCAAACACAGAATGTCACCGTGCAGGGTGTACCTGCCACTCTCAGCTGCTGACAACTTCTCCAGAAAGCACACGGCCACTGTGCTAGGTAAGCTGGGCAGTGTTCCTACCAGCAGGGCAGCTCCTCACATCCTTGAGGTTGACAGAACACCCTAATATCAAGCTAAGCCTCTGCCCTTTTGGGTGCTTGAAGGAGGAGGCTCTGGTGGGCAGGCACGTGGGCTGACC
>PVJH01028060.1:0-27843 GCA_004026705.1 Nesogale talazaci
AATTCAGACACACTCAAATAGGTATAAGAAAGAGCTTTCTAAACAAGAGCAGTTAAATATTGAGAAAACACCCCAGCCCAGTCCAGAACAAGTCCAAAAGTCCGTTATTAGCCCATATGTCTGAGACCAATCTATGAAGTCCTCTTCAGACTCATAAAACACATGCAATGACGCCAAATGCAGGAAAATCACAGGCTAGTGGGTTAAAAGACTTTTGGATCCAATGGTATTGTAAGCAGAGGTCTCCATATGGTTTCTCAGGGTCCAGACGTCTGACTCCATCAGCCTCTCTCCAAGTATCGTTTCCACAGGGATATCTAACAGGAAGTGAGCAGAGAGAGAGAGAGATCTCCTGCCTCAGGAGGCTATACCCACACAGAGGCCGAGTTGGCTATGATCTGATTGACAGACTAAACTCAACTCCACTCCTTCACTCTGAATCCTCAAATTGACACCAGATTTTGTAACTACCACAGGATCCCAGTAAAATAAAATCTTTGACAACATCTATCTTTTCTTTTCTCTGTTTTTCCTGATGTGGTATGTTGGTTCAGTTGTAAGGATTGGGTTTTGGGGTTTTTATTCAAGTAGAATTCATACTAGAGGCTATAATTGTTTTCACCACTTTATTGTCATATAGATTACATCATACAATTAAAAATTTAATCACATCAAGAAGAGTTGTACAATCATCACTCTAATCAGTTTTAGGATATTTTCATCATTCTTGTATTCATCATTATTAGCTCCCCATTTCCCCACAACCTCGCCCCCAAGGAACCATTAACCCACTATCGAGATAGTGATCTTGATAGATTTACCTAGCCTGGGTTTCATATTCAGAAAAAAAAAACATTTTTTATGTCAATTCTGCACGGGGAGCAATAGAGATGCCCTACATGTGCCACTTAACAACAGAAGCACTTTTTTGAGTAAAAAATTGTGTTTGTTTGTGTTTGTTTGTTTGTTTGTTTGGGGGCATCACTACCCTCTGTTGGTCGCGGGAGCTATGCAGTCTTGCTGCTGCTGGATTTGATCCCCCAAGCCAGTGAGCCACAGTCCCGCCTTCAACCACTACACCACCAGGGCTCAGTCCCCCAAAAAAAATTTTTAAAGAAGCAAAAACTAACAAAAATTACAAAGTAAAAAGAGATTTTAAAAAAAACCTCAAGCAAAAACGGCAGAAAATATTAAGAACCAGAACAAATTTAAAGTGAAACAAAGAGGGAATCGAAATTTATTCCAACTGCACCTGTGACAATCAGCATGGTCTATGGCCAGAGAGGACTCATCAGAGACTTCATCCATATGTATTTCCCCTTTCTTTTCTCTTACTGAAGCCACATGAATCAAAAGGGAGAACAAATGATAAAGCATTCCAAGCTGATTACGCCTGCCACAGTTGACCCCACCATGTCCTCTGTCTGACCACAGGGCTATTCAACATCCCTCAGCAACGATCAGAGGGAGGAGACACCGGGGGCTCACTCCTTGTGTGGAGCCTGTGGATGGAGCCTGGGCTTCACGCCAGGTGTTCACAATGTAAACTCTGCTGTCGTTCCCTCGTGAGGTTGGGATTGCACAGACGACTGCCCTTGGTGAACTTCCCCAGCAGGCCTTCAAGTCCTCTCTGCATGCGGCAAGCAGGGTTGGGTCATCAGCATATGGCAGGTCGATGATGGCCCTTCCTCCAACACAGCCTGGTGCTGTGTTCCCCTGACAGCCCCAATTCTCCAATTATTGGCTCATGCCTAGCATATCCAGATACGCCAACCCGGAAAGTTTTATGAGGCAAGGCGGCTTTTACGCCCGGTGGAACACCCTGCATCTTTGAAGAGTCAGGATGAGACAGTGAAAGGAATTTAGACGAGGGAGTGGGTGAGTCAATCCAGAAAGGACATTGTGTGAGAGCACAGTGGTAAAAGAAACAGTCGAGATAAAGGGGTTCTTGGTTGGTTTGGTCTGGTTTTTAACCAAGGGTGGGGAGGAAGGGGAGAGAGTAGACAGATGTTAGCTGAGATGAAAAGAAATATTGCACAGTGTGTGGGGGTGGGGGGGGGGAGGTGAGGGGAAAGACAAGTTATTGGGAAGTCTGATGTTGTTTAAATCTTTGGACACACACAAAAATGATCATCTGAAATGGAAACACCCATCCAATTCACAATTTTTTTAAAAAATGCTTTTAAGACAATGCTGCTTTATACCATCCCTGAGAAGTCCCTACCAGGAATTAGTTCATTTGTTTACAGTGGTGATGCAGCCTTTTAAAATAGCTTTTCTTTTTGGAGTTATAACACATGTTTCGTCAATCACCCATTTAAAGTTTACCCACATCATCCTTTGTACAATATGTGCAACCATCACTCCTATTTCACGCTAGAACACTTTCAGCACTCCAAAAAGATCCCATTCCCAACTGCTCTCCCACTTCCCCCAAACGCCTCGGGCTTGAGCAACCATTAGTCTATTTTGTCTTCTTTCCACAGTTCTGTTGGCATATACCCCACACATCATAGAAGTTAGCCATTCGGTCATATTAGGAAGACTGTGCACTCATCACTGTAATCAGCTTCCGAGCCTTTTCTCCTTGTGCTCACTGTTGTTAGCTCCGTTCTCCCTCACTCCACCAGCTGCCACGCCCCACTTCCCCTCTCTGTGGAGTGGTCAGCCCGTGATTCTGCTTTCTGTCTCCATACATTTGCCGCTCCAGGATGTTGCATAGAAATGACATACGCTATGTAGATTTGACCCCACTTTCAGAATTCAAAGCCTCACTTCACCACATATGTGAGGGTCTGATTCGGTTCTATTTCTGAGAAGCGATGGTGGGGACGTGGCTATGGGTTGGGCTGCTAACAGCAAGATCAACAGTTCGAAACCACCAGCCACTCCCCGGGAGCAAGATTAGGTGTTCTGCTTGTGTAAAGAGTGACGGTCTCAGAAACCCAGAGGGGAAATTCAACTCTGTCCTAGAGAGTGAGTATGAGTCAGAAAGTACCTGATGCCAGTGAGTTTGGGCTCTAGTCCATTGATCACTCTCTTAACTATTATAATGTTGCAAATTATAAAGTCCAGACATGGGTGACTATTCTGCATCCGTGCCCCCAGTGGATGGGGATTTTGATAGCAATTATATTGACTCTGATGGTGGATTTGGGGAGCATTGTCACCTTAATCATGTTAAGTCTTTTGAATCAAGGACCTGAGATGTCCTCCCACTTATCTAGCTCTTCTTTATTTCAAAAACGTTTTGTCATTTCCCCCAAATCAGCCCGTGAAAGCCCCGTGGATCTCGATTTTCCAAGCTGAAGCCCATTGTGGAGCGGGTGCAGGACTGGGCAGGGTTTGCTGCCTCTGTCCATCGGGTGTCCCAGTGAGTGGGGAGCCAACAGCACTCCAAGCCCGAAGCTGGTCTAAGCACTTGACAAGTGTGAACCCATTTAATCCTCGTGACCCCTGCATGGGCTGGCTGGCTGCTTCACAAGCATCTTGAAACTGACGAAAACGGACCACAGAGACGTGAAAGAGATCACCCAAAGCCAGGAGGGCACACAGCCAGTGTGGCAGTCATGAATCCCGGTGCCAATTTGATTAAGCGTGTAGGGGTGGAGTCTAGCCTGTCAATCTCTGAGAATTCTGGGCAATCTAGCTATACTCGAAATGAAATCTAGCTAGATCTAGCTATAGGGAAGTGAGAGACTATCATCTCAGTCCTTGGAGACGCTCTACTGACAAGACAACGTGACAGCAGGCTGATAGAGCCAGAGCCCTGGAACCTGGGAGAGCCGGAGGTGAAGTCACATGGGTTTGCTCGAATGGAACCAGCCCTCTGGGACCAGAGAAGTCACGTGGAGACTTCTGTCACTGCTGAGATTCTTGGGAGGCCACAGGGAGATCCCAGTCAGAGCTAAGATATTTCTACCACCACCGGATACACAAGACTCTACGCACTGCCCTATGGTGGTCCTGGCATCATTGCACGTGCTTTGCGAGTCTGAAGAGGACTAAGGGATTGGTATCGGGCATATGGGCTCATATTGGACTTGAACTGGACTGGGTTGGGATTCTTTCTCAATGTTCCAGTCCTTGTATATAAACCTTTCCCTTATATACATATGTGTGCTTATGAATATGTTTCTCTAGTCTACCTGGACTAACACAGCCAGTAAGCAGGAGAGCCAGAATTCACACGCAGGCACTCACCCGGAAAAAAATGAAAGAGGAAGCAGACAATCCATTCCTCGGTAGTTTGGGTAAGCGGTGGCTGTGGAGGGGGATTTCTTTAAGCCACAGATGAGAGTCTAGAGAGCTCTAGGAAATATCAGGCCAATGTTCCACTGTGGATTTAGTTCAAGCGACCTCTGGGTGGCCCCTAAGTGAACTTCAGTCCCACCCCCATTCTAAGAGACCTCTCTCCCTTCTCTGTGCCCTCGTCTCCCAGCCCTATTCCTTCCTCCTGGACTATTGCCGCTGGCTTCCTCTGGGTCCCTCAGAAATTCCCTTTGCACGCCAACTCAGGATGATCATCCTGAGTGATTTCTACACACCAGATGCTGGCAAGAGAGAGCCCAGGTGGAGCCGTGGGTGATGCATTAGGCTGCTAACCAGAAGGCCAGCGGTTCAAAGCCACCAGATGTTCCAAGGGAGAAAAACGGGGCCTTCTAGTCTCTGACAGTTACAGTCTTAGAACCTCTGGGGTCAGCTCCCCCGTCTTTGTCACTGAGATGAAATCCACTGGAGGGCAGTGAGTTGGGTTTTGTTTTGGGAGGGCCGCAAATGCTTTGCATATTCTCTTAAGCACCCCCGGTTTGTAGAAGATGACGAGCTGTTCAGGGTTTTGTTCAAAACTGCAACTGCAGGCCGGGAATTCCAGCACAAAAGCGTCTCCCCCTACAAAGGCCCTCTGCCTCACTCATGTCTCACCACTGCCCTCTGCTGGGCCCTCGGCAGCACTGCTTTGTTTGTGACAGGCTGTGCCGCTGGCAAGGTCTGCAGTCAGCATCTACCTTCCCACTGCTCCACAGGAGAAAGACGAGGCTTTCTCTTCCTGTCGACAGCCTTGGAAACCCACAGGGCAGTCCTACCCCCTCTTACAGGGCCACTCACTGGAAGTAGGTACTGCTTCTGTGGCAGAGAGGGGGGTTTGGGGTCTGGAATAGCTGCTATGCTGAGCATATGCATCAGATAAGGGGTGGGGACACAGTAAGAGCAGTTCTCTCTTCACAAAGCCATGGCACAGCCCCCTCAAGTTTCACGAGTCCTGTGTGTTTCTGTGTGTGTATTTATATGGACATATGCTCACATGAGGAACCTTCAAGAACTCAGAGGAAAACTCCCTCCACAGTCCATGAACTTTTTGCAGCCCCTCTTACACATCAGATCGCCTTGCTGCAAAGTCATAGAAACCTTTATTTTAGCAAATCAAAAGAGGAAGCTATTCTTCCTTGACGCGGTCTCCTTCAATGCACTTCTGAAGGCAATGTTTCCACCCCTTCCCCGGGAGAAACCGGGGGGTGCCGGGGGTTGGGTGTGACTGAGAACCACAAGGTCAGGAGTTGGAGATCACGAGGGGCTCTGTGGGAGTAGGAAGATGAGGCTTCCCCCACCGTCATGACCCCAGTTCTACCTGACACGTCCGGCAAGACCAGAGCCTGTACACAGGTCCAGATCAGACTGGAAACAGAGGGAACCCAGGACAGATAGACCCCTCAGGACTAGTATTGAGAGTAGTGATACCAAGAGGGGAAGGGGAAGATGGGGGCAGACAAGGGAAACGGATCACAATGATCAACCTATAACCCCCTTCCCAGGGGGATGGTCAACAGAAAAGTGGGTGAAGGGAGACATCGGTCCGTGTAAGACATAAAAAAAATCAATAAAGGAACAAGGGTTCATGATGGAGGGAGGAGCAGGGACAAAGGGGGGAAAGGAGGAGCTAAAACTAAGGGCTCAAGTAAAAAGAAAATGTTTTGAAAATGATGATGACAACGAACGTACAAATGTGCGTGACACAATGGATTGTGTATGGATTGTGATAAGAGTTGTATGAGCCCTAATAGAACGATTTCAGAGGGGAAAAAAGAGATAAAGCTTTCTACTAAAGCCTCGGAACCCACAGGGCAGTTCTACTCTGTCCCAATGGGTCACTATGGGTCAGAATCGACTCGATGGAAGTCTGAGTTTGATTTTTGTATGCTTTGATTTACACTTCATCAAAATGGAAGTTTTAGCCTCCTCAAGGGACTCAAATTGTGTCCCTTTTCCATTTCTTCGAGTCCACGGAACAAAATGATATCTATTGCGACAAGAGCGGGGCTACAGGGTAGATGGGGTAAGGTTTCCCAATGCAATCCTTATGTAACAGCCTTTGTTGGCCTCCAAGAATGGGCAAGGGCGTTGTCATGGGGTTGGGGGGGGGGGCGCCTTGGGCACAGGAATTCTTTGGTAGCACTTTCCTAACCTCTTCTCCTTCAATGCCGTTTTGAGTTTTCTTAAAAGTGCTTTACAGCAAGCCCCCAAGATCATCCTACTTACTTCAGAATATTGTTCACAGCGGCCCCTGTAGAACCTCAAAGCACAGTTGTTGTGACCTCATGGGCTGAGTTCTTTGTATGCAGTGAACTGGCCCAGTAGAGGCCCACTGAAGCCAGTTTTGATGGCGTCTTTCTTGAAGGCTGTGTTAGTCAGATAGACTAGAGAAACAAATCCAGGGAGACTCTTATGTGTATAAAAGCTTTATATATAAGAACAACTGACTATTAAGAAAACATCCCTGGCCAGTCCAGATCAAGGCCAGAGGTTCAGTATTAGCCCATATTTTCGATACCAATCTATAAGTTCCTCTTCAGATTCATAGAACACTTGCAATGATGCCAAATGCAGGACGATCACAGGCCCATGGGTGGGAAGTCTTGTGGCTCCAGTGGCGGTAGAAGCATCCCAGTGCTGGCAGGGAGCTCCACATGGCTTCTCTGTCTGGCTCCATCAGCCTCTTCTATATGTCTTCTACACAGGGATGACTCACAGGGAGTGAGCAAAGAAAGAATGAGTCTCCATCCTTCAAAGGGGAAAATACAGGAGTTCCCAGAATCCTCAGGAGGCCATTCCCACACAGAGGCCTTATTAGCTATATCCTGATTGACAGGCTAGACTCCACCCCTAAACCCTAAATCCTCAAATTGACACCAGAGTATATAACTACCACACAGGCACCCCTAAAATGACTAAGATGTGTGTATGTAGGTACTTCCAAAAGTTCATGGGGAAAGAAACAAAAACATTTTCTTTTTTCCCATCACCTGTTTGAAGCCCTCCAGTATTTACTGCCGAGAAAACTTGTCTGCAAGCATCCACTGCTTGCAGACATGTCTAACCATGTTTTGTTTTTTGTCAGATGAAGACAGAACTTTTCCACAATTATTACACTCCAAATACTAGGCAAACTGTTTACCAGCATTTGTTATGGAAGTTAAGTTAGCTATACTCCCTGTAGTTCCCGTTACTTAAGGCTTGTGTTGTCTCCCAACAGAGCTAACTCCCCTGCTGTTAGGATGATGGTTCCCTTCCTTTGAAGCCTGTAGGCAGATTCACATGCTGTTAATCTCTAGCCTAACCTGTGTAGCCACATCCAGGAGTCTGGGGCCTTGTCTCTCACATAGGACCCTGATAGCTCCCTTTCCTATAATATGTGCATATGGCACAGCCCCTTCCTGTAATGTGTGCCCTTGCCTGTAATTATGGACCTGGCTTGACTCCAGAGGGTATATAGGGGTGGGATGTAAGATAGAGGGTCTCTCTTTCTCTCTCAAGCCTGCTTCACTCCAGCCTGCCTCCCTCCAGGCTGCCGCTCTCCTGTCTCTCTCTCCACATGGACCATCTAGCGGGGCAGAGGTGAGCATGTACTATGAAAGGATAGATATGTAACTACTAACGCTCTTTTCTCTCTCTCTCATGATCTCTGTATCGTTGATATAATAAATAATAATTATCGCTACACAACTGCCTGTTGAACCCTTGCTGTGAGTATATTAGAGGGCCAGCCACCCCCTGATAGTTTTTGTTAAACATGAGCACCCTTTCTAATGGGCAGGGAAATAAATAAGAAGTGAAATACCAGTAGCAGTAATTTTTTATTTATGCGTGTGTGTGTGTGTGTGTGTGTAAGTCAGAAATGACTTGATGGCGCCTAACAGTAACATCTATTGCTACAAAGAGTATCAATGGATGTGGTTGTTACACAATTTCATGTCAACTTTAAGTGTGGGGATGGAGTCTAGCCTGTCAATCAGGTCACAGCCTGATGGTGCCCGCTGGTGGGCATGACCTCCTCATAAGAAGGGTCCTGGGGGTGCTGAGCCCTGGGGGTGTAGTGGCTGTGCACGGGATTGTGGCCCACTGGGATGGAGGTTCAAATCCAGCAGCAGCTCTCCAGGAGCCAGGCTGGGCCTCCTACTCCCACCACCAGGGAGCAGTGATGTCCAAAAAAAAAAAAAAGAAGGGTCCTGGGAACCTCCCCATCTCTTTCTGCCTTCACCTTCCTAGGGACACCACATGGAGGCCTGTGTGAGCCCTGGAGACGCATTCATCACTACTGAATCCACAAGGCTTTGCATCCACCAGCCTGTGATCTTCTTGCATCATTGCATGTGACTTTGTGACTCTACAGACTAGAATCGGACTTATGGACTAGTATCAGACTCATGCACTTGAGTTGGACTGGACTAGGATGTTTTTCTTTTTCTTCTGCTCTTGGTTCTCTACCTGTGATTTCGTGCTCCTGTTCTGGTATTTTCACATGGCTTTTTGTGCTCTCCTGGAATGACCATCTTCAGTTCTGAGCTCCCACACGTGATCCCATGCAACCTTGAGCACTTTCCAGAACTATCATGGAAGATCTGAGACTTTCCCTTCCCTCATAAAAGTTACTTGAATTTACAAGTGTCTCTGGTGTGTGAATTCTTTCAGCATTGCAAAGAAAGAACTGGGGTAAACTACTCCAGAAACCTACCAGGGACTCTCAGAAAGAAACAGGTTGTTATGTGTCCAGACACTGGACTACAGCATGAAGGGGCTGGAAGTCATTTCTTGTTCAAAAGAATGAGCCGGGCACTTGGGAAGCAAACGCTGTGCTGAGGGGAGGGAACCAACCCAGCCAAAGACTCAGACCAAGCAGGACCCAGACTCCGTCTATGAGATGCTGAAAGGCACAATGAGTGTGGGATGAAGATGGGACTTTTCCACAATTATTATAGTCCAGAATATTAAGCAAACTATTAACCAGCATTTGATGTGGAAGTTAAGTTAGCTGTTCTCCCTGTGGTTCTCAGTTATCTGAGGCCTTTGTGTTGTCTCACAACAGAGCTAACTCCCCTGCTGTTAGGATGATGGTTTGTGGTCGGATGCACATGCTGATGTTAATGATCTCTAGCCTAACCTGTTTAGGCACATCCAGGAGTCTGGGGTTTGGTCTTGTCACATGGGACCCTGATAGCTCCCTTTCCTATAATATGTGTATATGGCACAACCCCTTCCTGTGATGGATGTCCTTGCCTGTTACTGGGGGCCTGGCTTGGCTCCAGAGGGAATCTAAGGATGGGACATAGGATAGAGGCTCTCTCTCGGTCCTGCCTCTCCAGGAGCCAGGCTGGGCCTCCTACTCCCACCACCAGGGGGGCAGTCATGTCCAAAAAAAAAAAAAAGGGTCCTTCCCCACTTCTGCCTTCACCTTCCCAGGGACACCAGATGGAGGCCTGTGTGAGCCCTGGAGATGCATTCATTCTCTGCCCCTCATTGCCGACTTGGTCCCTCTCCCTCATCATGTAATCCCTTCCCCCACTCTCTCCATGTGGACCATCAAGCAGGGCAGAGGTGAGCCTGTTACCATGGTGTGAAATATGTCAAACTCTTATTGTCTCTCTCTCGTGCTCTCTATATCTTTATTATAATAAACAATACTTATCGCTGTACAACTGCCTGTTGAACCCATGATGTATGTATCAGAAGCTGGCCTCTTCTGATAAATGAGGACAGGGTGAAAGTGACGGGGAACACAAGTCATGGCTTGTCAAGGACACACCAGAGGGTCAGCAAGGCCACTGCAGACGATGAACCAGCAGAGCGAGCGTCAGGGAAGACGTACCGAGAGGGGAGGAAGCGCCAGGTGAGCTGAGTGCACTGGGCTCCATCACCTGGGAAATTCCTTGAAAATACTCAGGTCTCGTTCCGAGGTCGGAGCCACCTGGGTGTGGGACCCTGCTGGATCAGTGGGGATTTCTAAGTTCCTCAGGGAAGGCATGGTAGGTTACTCACTGGTCTACTAACCACAAGGTTGGCAGTTTGAAACCACCAACCACTCGAGGGAGAAAGGTGAGGCTTTCTGGTCTCCAAAAGAACAGTCTTGGGCTGAGCCCCGGTGGCGTAAGTGGTTGAGTGCAGGACTGTGGCCCGTGGGTTTGGCGCTTCTAATCCAGCGGCGGCTCTCAGGAGAAGCGCTGGGTAGCTCCCATGACCACCAGAGGGCTGTGATGCGCACCCCCCCCCCCAAAAAAAAAAAAAGATGTACAGTCTCAGAAAGCCACCCGGCCAGGTCTACTCCCCTGCACTACTGGGTCACTGTGTGTCAGAACTGGCTTGTTGGCAGGCGGGTTTGGGGTTTGAGTCAGGCAATTCCAACACTTGGTTATGCTGGAGAACCAGTGATGTAGGATGCACACATCGGGTGGAGATCGACAGGGTCAGTGGCTTAAATCCACAAGCGAGGAAAAATCAGGCTGTTTTTCCTGCTTCATCTGCCCTGCCCCACCCCCTTTGCTCCCCCATAGGCCAGTGATGGGAGTGAAGTCTCAAAGGCCCTAGAGAATCTTGATTCCAGACTTCTGGCTCAGGGGCAGCACTGGCAGCCCATTGGAACAGGGTGAGGGTTGCTCACAAGGGGACCACATGGAAAGTCTAAAGGTGTCACAAGTGTGGGGGTGGTGCTCTAGACCGTTCCATCCCTAACTGCAAGAAGAGCAATGGGGTCTTGCAGAAGGCGTGCCCCTCAGACATGAATGCTGAGGACTAAACAGGTATAAGTGCTGTTAGGTGAGTGGGTCCTGGGATAGGGATCCCTGAGAGAATGGGAGTTTGGACTAATGAATGATATCAGGGCCTGTTCACTATTTAATAGAGAGACAGATACTCATCGACTGTGGATCAGGCCAACAGTTAAGACTTGGAATGATTTGCATGGTTCTCTCTCCTCTTTCTCATTTGGTGTCGACCTATATAAGACAGACAGGCTTATCAATCCCAAGGAGATAGCAATGGGACTGAGGGTTCAGGGGGGTGGAGGGTGGGGTCGTGGGAGAGGAGGCGGCAAGGGGAAGGGAGTGGTGACCCAACATTGACAGGGAGAACAGCAAGGTTAGGTGAGGAGGCTGTAGCATTCCTGGTCTTGTTTGATCAATTGAGAAATATATCCAAGAAGAATTACTGAACAATGGGTAAACATGATAGCAGGGCAGGAGGAAAGAGGAAAGAACAGGAAAGTAAAAATTATATATGTAAAGGTACAAATATAGATATGTATATATGTATATATATAAGTAAAGATGCATGTATTTGTGTGTATATATATTATACACACACACATACACACACAAATATATACGAGGAAGCAGATGGGCCTCTACTTAACTTCAGTACAAGGTTTGTTCTAATAATGTGAAACTAACTGTATGATACTCATCCTCCTGACACAATCCCTGAAGACAAAATGGGTGCAAATGTGGTGAAACGGATGGTGCCAGGCTATTAAAACATAGAGTGTGGGGTCTTAAAGGCTTGAAGTTAAATAAGCGGCCATCAAGCAGGGAAGCAACAAAGTCCTCATTGAAGAAGCACACCAGCCTGTGTGACCAGGAGGTGTTGAAGGGAAAAGGTATTAGAAGTTCAAAACCAAGCAATCAAATTGGCATGAAGGGATGTGGATGAAGTGGGGGCCCACAGCCCACCTGTAAGATAATTGGACAGTCCCTCACAGAGGGATGATATTCCAGGTGCAGTATAGCACTGATGAAACACATAACTATCTAGTTCTTTAATATTTCTCCCCTCACTATGATTACCTCATTAATCTTGTTCCAACATTTTGGAAGAGGCAGCCAGGATCACAGGGCAGCTAAGAGGGAGGTCTGGGCCAGAGCCTGGCAGTGAGGATGGATGTAAAGAACAGATAGAAAGAAGGTAGGTGACAGGCCAGGGGAGCAGATGAGATCATTCCTAGGTGCTAACTTGTGTGACAGACAGGTGAAATGTTTAAGCAGTACCAGGTTACCTGCTGAGTAGAAACTGGACTACACCTTCAAGATCAGTATTTCAATCCCGTTAGCTACTCCAAGGGACACAGGCGAGGCCAACTGCTCCAGCTGTAAAGACTGACGGCCTTGAAAACCCTGTAGAGGATTATGGGTGGCATGACATAATCTGGTGTCAAATTGTGAAGGGATGGAGTCTAGCCTGTCAAGCAGGTCACAGCTTGATAACCTCGTCTGGAGGGACCAGAGAGATAGATAGCTCACTGGAGGGCAGACACACATAGACTCTCTGCTTCATCTCTCTGCTGACAAGACATGGAGCTACGCTGATGAAGCAAGAACCCTGCAATGGAGTAGCTACGTGGGGACCCTCACCAGCACTGAGATGCTTCTACCACCACTGGATCCCCAAGACTTCCCACTCACTGGCTGGTGATCTTCCTGTATCGTCATATGTGTTTTGTGAGTCTGAAGAGGAATTTATAGATTAATATCAGGCCCATGGCTAATATCGTACTTACGGACTTGATCTGGGACTGGGCTGGGATGTTTTCTCAATATACAACTACTTATTATAGAAAGCTCTTTCTTAAACACGAGCGTCTCTGTGAATTTGGTTCTCGTCTGCCCAGACGGACACACTGAGCGACTCTCCTCCAGAACAGTGGGTGTGGTTTGGGTTTGGGTCTGGGTTAGGTCCCAGGCAGGGGTTTGCATCTCATCCTGTCAAGTTGGAAGACACTGGGCAGGCGGCCATCTCCGCTGGACACACATACTTGGGAATTCCTCGACTCATGCTCGCCCATGCTCTGGGAACAGGGGTGGGAGCCTCGGTCGGGACCCCATCATCCAAAGCACAGTACAAGAGACGCCAGAGAGGAGGCAGAGACAGGGTAGAGGAGTGGGTTGGGAAGGTCCAGGACCTTGACAGCGCAGGGGCGTGGGGGTGGGGAGCTACAAAGACAAGGCTGAGAGCACCACTCCCAATTTGGCATGCCTCTCCTGCACTTTGGCCTGAATCACAGACCACACGCACACAAGCTAGAAGCTAATATATGTTTATTTGTAGGATAGCAACATTTAGGTATATAAATAAGGTACATATTTTCCAATGTACGAAGCTACAGGGACTGTTTAACACTGATCGACAGGGCACAGAGAGGTGAACCACGGCAGAAGGGACGAGAGCAGGCAGTGGGCTGGGCAGTGGTCAGCAGGAGGGCGCAAGGACACAGCTCTCTGGGGAGACCTCAGGAGGCACCCGCTGGGCTCCACACACCCCACTCCACCCCCACCCCCAAGCTACCGCAGGTCACTCATATCCATCGAGGGCAGCGAGAAAATTGATGCCAACACCGCCCCGCCAGGAATGCACTCGCACAGCCCTGACAGGGGGGTGTGAGGAGCTGACCGGGGAGAGGAGGGGCTTTGTCCATCACACGGGGGCCTGGGCAGGGTCACACAGGGTAAGTGGCAGGCGTGTGCACCCACAGTTGCTTGACCTTCAAAAGGCCCTAACATCTCTAAGGCGGGGGTCTTGAGGTTGGGGAGATGCTCTCTTGGGCACAATTCTGAGGGGGCTGAAGGAGGGAGCACACTGGCAGCTGTGCCCAGAGCAGCCGAGCAAGCGCCTGGTGAAACACATAATCGGGTTCCTCTGAGGAGGCCACAGAAGGGCTTGCTGAGCGCAGTGCTCCTCTCTCTGCGGGGAAGCCATCAGACCTCGGTACCAGTTCAAGCTTGGTGTGAGCATTATCAACTCCAGAAGTCTTTGGGCTCTTCTGGAGGTGGCCCGCCCATGGACCCCCATCCTGCATGGCGCCAGTCCCAACAGACACTCCCCCAGCCCCGTGGCCCCCTCTGTGAAGGAGGGATTTAAGAGAATTGGCGCACAAAGGAAACATTTAGGGGAAACCCTTGGGAGAACATGTATTCACTTTCGATCTGATACACTCTAATTCGGTGTCCTTCAGGCAGAGCCAGCTGGACTCTGCCGCCACATTAACACAGGGCTGAACCAGGGGGCTACACTCTCTGGGCACCTCTGACCTGGACAGAGTATCTTCAGCCCATGATCCATACATCTTATCCGGAGCCGGTTTATCTAGAAACAAAAAGTTGCCTGAATGCTCGAAATGGGACTTTTAGGGGTCCAAATTCAGCCTTCCCAGAAGGTGAGACTTCCCAGAAAGATGGGCCTGTCAAACACATCTCTAAGCCCTGTCTTCACAAATTCAAGCCAGAATTACAGGTTCATTCATTAACTGAAGAGTACAGCAACCATCGCAAGACTGGCAGTGAACCAGGTCCCCAAGAAACCTAACACTAAAGCCACAGACAGGTCGGTAGTTTCAAGCTCTTGGGTCACTGACTTGAGCATCTGATGGGTCCTGCATCAACACCATGTTTTCTAATCAAAGAATCCTCCTCACGCACAAGCCAACCTCCTTCTCCACTCAGCTGTGTTCAAGGAGTTGGGGGCATTTGTTTTGTTTTCTAGTGAGAAAACACTAGTGTCCAATCCCTGTCCTCCATGCCCTCATGAATCTCCCCTCCCTTTACCAACCTAGACCCACACAGGACCTATCTTCAAGGGTCACCTGCTAACACCTTTAAGGATGAAGTACAAGGTCACAGATGGCACCCTGTGAGGACCTGGGTGGAGGCTGAGTTTTGGGCTTGAGAGGTGGCTTCAAAGGGCTTCTGGAAGGCAGTGATGAAAAGATAGCATAATTCTTCCATGGACTTTGTGAGGCCCCTCATCGGAGGCAGAGAGGATGTTCACTCCTCTTCTCTTCTTGCTCCCTGAAACTTTGGCCCACACAGCCCCTGCTGCACAACCCTTGGCCAAGGGGAAGCAAGTGGGGGAGGAGTCAGCAGACTTGAAAAGTGCTGGCTGGAAAACCTTCGACTTCACTCTCTGCCCCGGTTCGCATCTCAGTCCTTCAGCTTCCACACTGTACACACCTCACTTGGCTCCACGGTACAGCTGCTTTGTTGAGGAAAACACACTAATACCCAAGAGCAGATGAATGTCTTCAGACCAGACCCAGCCTCTGAACCCTGAGAAGTGAGATTCTTGCAGGTCAACCCAATGGGGGTGGGGGGAGATAGCGAGGGTGCTCAAATGGAAACACAGCATGCAGTCAGCAGACACCCCAGAGAGAGGGCCTCTTCCGGGGGGACGTGGGCAGAGCTGGGTCAGGACCAGGAGGACGGGGGCCTAGAAGAGCTCTTGAATAGGGTCCTTCATCACCACTAGCTTCCAAATACCAACAATCACCCCATGGGGAAACTGAGTCAAGAAAGCTTTGAATCCCTTGACAAATGGCAAGCCGGACAACTGGATGGCGGTTTCTGACCAAGACGTGGGGAGACTGAGGCTCTGAACCAGCCCCTCTCCTTCAGAGACCTGATAGAGTGCTCCTGGAGGCCAACTCACTGATAGCCTGCCCAGGTGTGATCTGCCATGTGCCCTTGACAGTCACCTGCACCTGCCCCCCTCACCCCCACCTGCTCCCACCAGTTAGAAGCCAGGAAATGCAATGCTTTACTACCACTGAACCGAGAAGAGTGTAGAGTGATGGAAATCGGCTCTCTCAGGAACCTACTGACTTCATATGAAACTATCACTGCCGCACACACCACAGAACCACTGTGAGACACACACACACCACCACCACCACCACCACCACCACCCCTCTGTCAGCAGCAGGGAGGACCCTAAGCCTGCCTCATCACCATCCTGAAGATCCATTCTCAAGGACCTGTTAGAATCACGAGGCAAGTCGGCTGGATTCAGACCACAGGGTCCATTTGGTCTCCTTAGAAAACCCCTGGGGATTTCCCTACATAAATGAAGTCAAGATACAGGATACAGGATTGGGGGAGAGGGGCAGTAAAAAAATTAATACCATAAAGAGGTCCCAAAGTCCCCCTGTGAACAGTGAAACTACATGTCACCCCTTCCCAAGAGGAAGCTAGTTTCGAGCTCACCCTAGAGAACTGCAAGGGCAGGCTTACATGGCGGGGTGGGGTCCACCGCAGCGGCTCTAGAATGCCCAGGAGATGGACAAAGAGCACGAGGGAGGCTCCGGGCTGCCTTTAGAAGGTCTCCATTCCAGGAGCAGGCCAGAGGGTGCAGGGGGCACCCCGAGCTCCAGGCTGTCCCGACTGAACTCGCTGGGGAGGACAACCCGCTGTGTCGTTCGCTCTCTCACCCTTGACTCTTGGGAGGGAAGGCTGCTGACTTGGACTGACTCGCCCTGTTTTTCTATCAGCCCCGTCCCTGCCCTGCCGGGCAGCCCCGTGAGCTGAGGAGCCAGCCCCCAGGGTGCCCTGCACGTCCCTGTGGCAGGGGGCCCCTGACAGCCACCTGAGGTCCCCAGAAGGCTGCCATAAGGATGTCTGGGGTGGAAATTGGAAAGAACGGGCAGAGAGCCTCTCCCACAGGACTCCATTGTCATCTCTGCCAAGGTGTGAACAAGTGACAAGGTGGCCCTGCGCCAGGAAGTGGTGGGCAGTGGCCCACAGAACAGCGCCCCAAGGGTTCCCGTTTATTCCCAGGGGAGGGGGAGGGCAGGACTCAGGAGCAAGCGTGCCCCGGCAGGGCGCGAGTTACGCCAGTCTCTCCGTTGTGTCTGACGGTGACATTTTTAGAGGAAAGAGAACGGCAGAGAGAACAGGAGCCCCCACCCCATGCTCCACGGACATGAGAGGGCAGTGTTCTCCAGGGAGCTAGACCTCTGGGAAACCAGCAGAAAACAGACTCGACCCCAGCCCACCCCCTACCCGGATGCTCCTTGATCCCTCAGGCTGCCAGCCTCAAGAAGGGGCCTCTGAATCTCCCCACCAGTGTCCACGTGGGCGACCCGTGCAGAGAGGCTACCGTGGTCATCCAGCCGGGGGGCCTGTTCTTTCCCCAGATGGACAGACGCCCTCCTTCATTTAGAAGGTGCCGCTGCGGCACTGACTCAACTTACAGACAGGCCCTGAGCAAAGCTCTGCCTGCCCTCCTTCTGGGGCTCGTGTTTCCCCAAGTGCCCGGGACAGGGTGCAATCCTCAAAGCCACCTCCCATAGCAGGAACGTGCTCAGCCGGCTTGCCGGGAGAGAGGAATCAGAGGGCAGCCCAGGGACCACGGGCCCAGTGAGAAGTGGGCCGTTGGCCAGGGCCACTCAGCTGGGACCGAAGCCCCTTGTGATGGCAGGTTTTGTTTTCAGGACGGCCTTGAGCCTTCTGAAAAGAAAAGAAAGCCAAGCCACACCACTCAGGTGGAAGTAAAAGTGGGATGAAAGCTGTGGCGTTAGCCCCGCCGGCCTGTGGGGGTCCACGCGGGAGCTGTGATCAGCATCACCACAGCGCCCCGCAGGGCAGTTGACTGAAAGGAAAAAACAAGCAAACAAAAATGGCGCCGGTGGACAAGATTCTGTGGCCAACCTGACGCTCTCGGCGGGCAGTGAGAAGTGCCTGTACACAGCGGGGTCCCATCCTCACAGCTGTCCCGTGAAAAAAACACATCTTCCCAAAGGCAGCTGTGCTCCTGCAGTTGGGGGAGGAAAGGCCGCGATCACAGTTGGAAGAAAGGAGGGCCCCCAAGTAGAGTCCCACTACACTTAAACCGGTCACAGGATAAGAAAAGTATGCGTCTGATTGTGGGCCTGGCCAGGACCACGGTCACGGCCACGCGTCTCCTCAGGCCAGCTCCTCCCAGGTGGGTCTGCAGAGCCAGCACCTCCGTAGCTTTCAATCCAGCCACAGGACCACTGAAATCACGGCAGAGACCGGTGACTCTGCGGGCCCAGAAGCACAAGACAGCAGCTACAGGGGCGGGGGACCCAGAGGGGAGCCTGCCATGCTAGAGCCAATTCCCTCTTCCCTGCCTACTGAAGAAGGCCCAGGCGCTCTCAACCCCAGCTACATCCCTGACAGGCAGCCACCTGGACTGTTCCAGAAGGTCAGGGGGGCCCAGGCCCTGGGGGAACGGGCTCAGTTCCAATCCATTCTACTGCAGGCAGGTGACAAATGACAGCCTAGTGGCTCCCTGACCCCACTAGTGTCATTGTTGGTGCTGTCTTAAGCAAATGTACAAGGGAGGCCCTTCTTTCAGTCGGTGAGGAAGGAAAGTGAAATTGTGTTGCAGAAAACACAGCTAACACTCCATCGAAATTTTCTGTGGGTGAAATGCTTCCATGACGCCTAAGCCTGTGCCCCCTCGCAGAGCGGAAGGCTGCCCTCCTCCAGAGGCCCTTGAGGCCTGCTGGGGACCCGCGCCTCCACAGCAGGCAGGTGGGCCGGCTGGGAGACGCTGAGCCGGGAGCCCCTGGGCCTGTCAGACACAGCGTCCATTGCTCTCCGACCCCTGCCCCACCAGGGCGGGGGCCGGGCACACCATACAGAGGCCCTCCAACGGGGCAACACTGTCTTCCAGATGGCAGAACCAAAACAAAAAAAAAACAAAAACCCCAGTGGGTTTACGCCTGTGACTTCTTTCCAACTCAAAGCTGTTGTTTACTCACCATCCAAATCATAAACACCTAAGACTCTATATACAGATTTCTGGTTTTTAAAACCCACCGTGGGCCAAAAAAAAAAAACACTACCAAAAAACAGAAGTAAAAATAGTGAGTTCAAGCCTTGTCATTGTTCGAGTCACACACCAGCTGGGCCTGCCCGAGGCCTGCACCTCACACAGTCCTGATCGAGCTCTCCTGGCCGCCCAGCGGCCGCTACTCGTCCTCCGAGTAGGCTGTCAGCATCCCCTTGTCAGCCAGGTGAGACTTGAGGGTGTTGAAGATGTGCAGCTGCTGGTCTGGCCGCAGGGTCAGGAACTGCTGGATCAACTTGCTGGGGTTAGGGCCTCTGCAACAGAAGGCAAGGGAAGGGTGCTGAGGGGGAGCCTGGCTCTCTTTAGGACCCCGAGGCCCCCATGGCTGCTCTCCCCACTGGAAGGACTGAAGCAGTGGCAGGCCACTGGGCTGCGGAGAAGCCACGCAAGACCCCGGGGAAACCTGCCTTCCTATAGGAGGTGGCTCTCACTTGAGACCACGCAAGACCCCGGCGAAACCTGCCTTCCTATTGGAGGTGGCTCTCGCTTGAACGTGCGTGGCGCCAAAACCCTCGGAACCCAGGGTTCATAGGGAGAGAGGCACCGCACCTGATGAAACTGGCGATGTAGACGTTGACGAAGGTGGCCATCAGGTACTGGCAGTCAAAGCGATCCATGATGCCCCCATGGCCCGGAATGGTGTTGGCAAAATCCTGTGGGGGTGGGGGAAGGGCGGAGGAATGAGCCTACTACACTCAGTAACCCATGTCCACACCCGGCCTGCCGGGCCCACCCCAGGGTCCAGTTCCTGAACGGAGGTCGACGGAGGCTGAGAAGGAAGACCGGCTGCAAGCTGAAGCTATCCAACAGGGCAGGCACAATCTGCTTCACACGCAAAACCTTCTTTTTGAGGCTGGGCTCGGCCGTCTGGGGCTCTGAAGTCGCACTGAAAATGTTGGAAGGTGAATAGGTCTGATCGTGGTGATTTCTTGTGCCTGGAGAAAACGTATTTAAGGCTCGAGTGATTGTAAAGTCGTTAGGAGGGACCGGATTGGCTCTTTGGTCTCAAGAGTTTGCCGACCCCAGGGCTAGGCCAACGGATACTTGAGACTCCAGTTACAGCAATTTCTTGGGAACAAGGTGATGTGACTTTAGTCATCTAAACTCAGCAGATGGAACGTGGGGTGCACGATGGGGGTAGCCCTGGTGGGAAGGGCAGGAGATGGGTGGAGAGGGCCTGGCTGGAGACACTGAGAGCGACGGAGGGGAAGGGCTGCCTACTTTGATTTTAAAGGCTCGTTTGAATCCGCTTGCGAAGAAGCCTCCAAAGGGGCCGATGAGCGAGGCGAAGGTGGACAGGGCGATGCTGTGGATCTGGAAGGGATACATCTGGACCGTTTTCTGAGGGAAGATAACCGAGCACAAGTTAGAGGCCCACAGCCCGGCCCGACTGCCATATACACTCGTGTAAAAACAGCTCATCATCTCCTAATACTTCATTCTTAAAATGGGGCTTCATGCATTTTCCTTAAGGTGACCAGATGTCCTCCTTTTTAGTAATTGAACAATGTCCCCCGGTGTTTTAAAATTAAATATATTACAATACTTAAAAAAAAAAAAAAAGCCGGGTTTTTCAGCACCTTTCTTACGCAGTCTTTCTGAGAAAATTGGGTGCCTTGGCGGATATTCGGGTGGGCTTATCCTCAAGTATATATGGTATGTGGTACCATAAATCATGTGTGGAAGTAACCTCATTTTCACAGACAAATATGGAGCAAGCACCACCCCGTTGGTGTGCATCTCGAAGGCCTGAAGCTCTCCTACATGCAACCTGGATGACCAGCTCTGTGGCTCAAGACAGGCCAGCCTTACACAGGTGTAGCTGAGGGTTTAAAAAAAAAAAAAAAGAGCACCTTTCCAGTCTTTTCAGGTCGCTGTGGATACCCCCTCCTTCTGGACACACCTGAACCTGGCATGGGGTGGTTCCTCAGCGTTCGGGATGTATGATACGAACCTGACACGCTGTCGATGAGCCTTTCCCCGTCTGCTCCATGAAATGCCTTGGTGTGATTCAACCCCGGGGAGGGATCTTTTACTCATCTCTGACTGTGGAATTCCAGCGTGGCCTCGATACAGACACACGCAAACATCAAAGATGATCACCTCCCCAGAGACCTCCTCAGCAAAGTGCATGTACAAAACGAGACCGTTCCGGATCTGAGTGATCCTTCAGGGCAGGGGAGAACAGGCCCCTCTTGGGTTACTGAGATGGGAGAGCTTTGCGGGAACACACAGGCCTGGCCCTCTCCTGTGAGGCGGCTGGCAGGCTTGAACCAGCCAGCCGGAGGTTAGCCATTCAGCTCACAGACCATGAGGCTACCAGAGCTGGTTTGTCTACTGTGGCAGTCATGTGCTTATGTTAATTGTATGATTGAAATCTAGGGGTGGAGTCTAGCCTGTTAATCTGGAGATAGCCATTGAGTAGCCAATGAGGCCTCTATGTGGACATGGCTTTCTTCTGAGACTTGGGGGAAATCTTGCGATATTTCCCTCGTGAAGATGAGAAGCTATCTCTCAGTTGTTGGGAGTTAGTCTCAGAGACAATGAATCACGGACAAGACCAGATGGCAACGTCTGAGAAACTGGAGGAGCCAGCAGAGAGACCACACGGCTTTGCCCTGACGGAACCAGACCTCTGAAGCTGGGGCGGCCATATGGAGACCTCTGCCAGCGATGAGTTGTTTCTGCTGTTGATGGACCCTGAGCCCTGAAAGCGAGGAGTCATGTGGAGACCCCTGCCAGTGCTGGGATTCTGCACCCACTGACCTGTGACTTCGTGAGTCGGAAGGAGACTTCATAGACTGATTTCAGGCACATGGGTTAATATCAGACTTATGACTTTGAACTGGACTGGGCTCAATGTCCTGTTCCTCTTGTATATAAACCTTTTCCTTATATCTATATGCGCATCTATGAAATTTGTTCCTCTAGTCTACCCGGACTAACACATCTACATACAAAGGGCCTTTTTAGAAGTCTGTGGGAACTCGCCATTACCACTGCATTCCATCTCCCCCGAACTTTTTGAAGGCCCGCTTCTCGCCCCGTGGGAAAGGCATCAGCCCACAGCAACCGATGGCTGGCTTTTAAAACTCCGAGCTTCACTTGAAAGCCAGACCCGTGATTGACAACAGCGACTGTCGGGGATTTCTTTCAAGCGACAGGCTCGCTCTCTCGGCCAGAGCTTTGCACAATGAAACTCAGCTTCTGGAAGGGGAAGGAAACCTGGCCGGTCTCACAGTGGAAACGCGTGCCCCGGGCCTTCCCCTCCGGCAGGTGTGTGCCTGGGGAGAGCAGGCTTTCCGCTGGCTGCTGGGCCTCCATTCCACTCTGTGACAGGGCATTAGAAAGACCCGCGCTCACCGGTCAAGACCTAACACAAGCCATCATTTTACTAGCTCATCAAAGGCACGCTGAAGCTACACAGAGCTTTGTCCTGTATTGCTCCTTGTGTGGGTGCATGTGAGGCCTGAGGAACCCGGTCACTTCCAGCACAATCCAGGCCACCGCCTTGATTCCTCGTCCTCAGGGACCAACAGCGCTGCCCGCCTCAGCTGCCAGGCAAGTGCCAGCCCAATAATGTCGTAGGAACTGTCTAGAAATCTGGTCTTTGCAGGATGAGGCATCGACCCAGAGCCACTGGTCTGAAGGCTTCTGCCGGGCGGGACTGGGCGGATGAATCGCCCCGGGTCTCAGACTTCCCACGTGGGGGGCGGAGGCAGCCAGGTATCGCTGCTTCTGTCTTGTTTCTGGGGGGAATTTTGCTTTGTGAGTCACCCCCCTCCCACCCCAAGTGAGGAGGCGAGCTGCCCCGCCGCCCCGTGCACATACCCTGCCAAGGACCGACTGCAGCACCCCAGGAATGGTGTACTCCTGCAGCCGGAACAGGGCCGAGGGCTCGCAGTCCACCGTGAAGCTGTTGCTCTCATTGTTGTACTCCACGGGGCACACGAAGCATCTGTACCCGGACATCACATAGGAGAGCTGAGGGGGGAGCACAGGGGAGCAGGCTGGAGCCGCCCGGCCAGGCAGGCACTGCGTTTGGGGTGCTCCTCACCTCCCTGCCAGCCAGCTGGGTGTCGGCTCGGAGGTCCGGGTTTCACTGCACCCATATTTCACCTCGCTTTATAAAAATCTTTGAGGTGCAGGGCCTACTGTGGCCCCAAGTAAATAGACAAAACAGCTTGCCTACCCGCCTGGGTCCTGGAAGAATTCGAAAAAAGGCCTGCGGGGTTTGGGCAAAGAACCATGAGCAGTTTGCCCCTGGTTTTTGTGTGGAGAGTGGAGCCACAAGCTGTTTCTCTGCAAGGCCTCCCGCAGGTTCTCTTAGCCGGGGGTGGGCGGCCAACTGCAGCTGGGCGCTGACGCGAGACTGAAAACTGTCAAAGGATACAACTCAGATAGTGGCGATTTCATTTGTTTGTAAAGATATGTATTTGTGGCTCTCAAACATCTTTTAAATTGTTGTGAAGGGCAAGACTGGCTCTTTCGTCTCAAAAATGGACTGACCTGTCTTAACCTAATGCTGACTGGAGAGGGGGGCATGATGGTGGGGGGCGGTGCTAGGAAGAAGGGGGCTGAGGAGCAGTATTGTGAGGAGGTGGGTTCTGGGAGTCCTGGACTGTGCATCTCGGGGGCCTGCAGGGTCACCCCTTTTGGGAAGGGTGCACAGGGTGGGGAGTAGGGGGGTCTTGCTTGGATAACAGGACCACACTTCACCCCCTGCCCTGTGCCCTACACCAAGCATGAGGGACTGTGAGGTTCACATGACCCCAGCTCCCCTGGTGCTCAGGCCTCTCACATGAAAGCTGGTGACGCTGGTCCCAGGGGTGACTCTTCAGTACATGCATGGTCACCAATTCAGCAGGACAGAGTTCCTGAGCTGCCATGGATGGTGTGCATAAGGCTCCTGCCTCCTCCCGCTCCCCCGGGCCACGCACCACCACCTACCAGGAGGCCGAAAACTACAGTGGCGAAGAAGCCGCCAATGAAGCCTTCCCAAGTCTTCTTCGGGGAGAGCTGTGGACAGAGAGTGCGTTTTTCCTTAGCAAAGATGGCTCCGGTTTGGGAAACCACAATGACTTCAAGACCTTCTCCATTTCAAAGGACCCAATCTGTGAACCCCCTCACTGCCTAAACCTTCCCGGGGCTCCGATTCCTTGTCCTCAAATACTGCCCCCCACCCCAATCCTGCCCTCCTTCATGCTTCAATCCATCATTCAGATGACTTTACATGTCAGCAAAACAAAGGCGTCCAAACCCAGAGCGGAGCTGCAGGAGTGCCTCCAGGGTCTGAAAAATGACCGTCTTCTGGGCTCCTTTCTGCCCTGAGCACTTGCCAACGTCTCTCTGGGGCTTTCCTCATAGAGTGAACTTATGAAGAGTTCTCACCAGGCTTAACATTGAGATGAGACCACGACACGCAGCTGCCATATCTCCTCGCCAGGCCCCAGGCTAACGGCTCCCCTGGGGCTGCACCAGCCACCCTGCCTACCCTCACGCCAGGTGCCCGGGAGTTGGGAAACTCACTGACCTTGATGAGCGGGGTCCGCCCAAAGAAAAAGCCAAACATGTAGGCCATGATGTCGTTGCAGATGACACAGGAAATGGGGACAATGAACCTAGGGAAGAGAGCAAAGTCAGGGTTGACATTATCAAGGTCATAGAGCACCTGCAAAGGTCACGCAACAAGGCCATGTATAGTCATTACACACACACACACACACACCCACACACACACAAGAAATACATAAATGAACCCATCGAGTCCTGTACCCCGTGAAGGAGGAGCCACAGGGTGCTAACACGTGCAGGTGGTTTGGACCCACCAATTGGTCTGGGCACACTGACAGGCACATGGTGCAGCTGTGGAAACCCTCAGGGCAGTTCTACTCTGTCCTCGAGAGGTCCGATGAGGTGGCATCTATTGGGTGGCAGCCGCTCATTCCTACATGAGCTAATCCATCTAGGAATCAGTTCAAAAGGCAAACACACCAAACAGGCCAACTAACTGCGAGGTGAACCCGGACGGCAGCTGCCAGTCATTCCAGGTCCTCAGTGCCGCCCGAGAGGGGCCCAGGTGGCAGTCAGGAGGCAGCGATTAGCAAAACGTGGTCAGCAACAGCCTCGGCTGGAAACGTGTTTGGCCTGCGGCGTCTCAGGCCCTGGCCCACACCCCCTGACCCAGCTGCACGGGGGTAGAGTCAAGCACGCTGCGTGGTAACCTGCCTGGCGGGGGATTCTACCACTGACTGGTAGTTCAAACAGTCCTGTCTCCAGGGGAGAAGCCCCTGCCGAACAAGAAGAACGTGAGCACCCTCACTCACCAGATCATCCCTTCAAACAGGTTATGGATTACCAGGTGTGACTGGGTCACGATAATCAGCAAGGTCACGTGGGTCCAGCCGAACTGCAGAAGAAGAGCGGGAGTTAGGAGGCATGGGCTCTACTGATGGAGCTGCCTCGACTGGCAGGAGCATCAAAGACCCAGCAGAACCAAACAGAAAAAAGCAGAGGAAATCCCTATGTCTGAGCCTGTCTTTTGAGAACTGAAAAGATGCAGAGTAGGCATCAGGGGGTAAAACTCTGTCCCCTGGCTGCACTCCCCACCCCAAGTACCCCCACTTAAACGAGCAGTACACACACATTCTGCTTCCAGGGAAAAACCCAATACCTAAGTGAGTATCAAGGAGGTATCTTTGGGGGAACCCACCACTTCACCTGAGCCTTACCTGGGGCCCCGCTGTCAGGCCCCTGGTGCAGAGGATGCTTAGGGTATCAGCTAATGGGCAGTGATCGGGTGTAGGTGGACAGCAAGCGGGCACGCTGAGTGGGTGCTTTCCCATCCTCCCCCAGGTTCCAGATGCATTCAGCACCCACTGAGCACCACGGCTCTAAGCAGCCAGGCGGAGGCTCTGACAGCACTTCCTTCCGGCCAGGAGTCTTGTGCCCCTGGGCACAGGCAGGCACTCACACACGCACAAGCACACGCCTCGCTCGCCCTTACCATGTAGAACTGCAGGCGGTAGTGCTTCTTGACCAGACTCAGCACAAACATGCAGAACCCTAGTTAACGGAGAGGACAGGGGGTAAAATTAGTCACATCCCGAGTTTAACCCTCTGCCCTCGTCATTTCCTCCAACCAGGCTCAGGGGTGCTTTGGCTAATTTCTGGGCAGCAGTTAGCCAGTGCACAACGCCCACACCCCGGCAGGAGAAGAAGATTAGTCATGCAGATAAGCAGCTGGGAGGAGAAATGGTCTCCTTGGAGACCAACTGAGGGCAGAACTTCAGCATCTTCTGGACTGCACTCTATTTAGCCCCGGGATTGGAATGCTCTATTCCTGGAGCCGGGGTCTGCAGACACTAGCCGCCCAGGGGCTTGGTCTTCTGAATAAAGTCTTATTGGCACCCGGCCACGGCAATTCATTTACATGGGCTCTGCGGCCAATTGCATGGCGTTCTGGGGGCGCCGAGGCGAAATGTTGGGCTGCTAACTGCCAGGTTCAAGTGCGCCAGCCGCTGCGGTAAAGATTTAGTCTGGGAGACCCGGAGGGCCAGCTCTATTCTGACCACAGGCTCGAGCTCAGAATTGACTCAAGGCAGTGAGATGTTTGTGCTTGTTTCTGTTTCATGGCCGCTCTCCTGATACACTGGTGAAGCGGAGTTGTTGAACAGAGGCTGTACTCGCAAAGCCGAAAATATTTACCAAGTGGACCATTTCTGTTCAAAGTACGCTGGCCCCGGTCCTTTAAGAAGGAGCCCTGGGGTTTCAAAATAACGATAGCAACGTATGTACAAAGATGCTTGATACAATGTACGTTTGTATGCATGTATGGTGATCAGGGCTGTAAGAACCCCCAGTAAAATCATTTAAAACAAAAAAAAGGACCCCTGTGTGATCGTGAGGTGTCAATGGAATCAGCCAAAATTAACAATTATGCTGATGTGAAAGAGAGGGGTTGGAGTGGAAACCCCAAACCCATCTGTCGACAATTGGACATTCCCCCACAGAGGGGTTACAAGGGAGGGACGATTCCGCTAGGGGGCACTGCAGCACCGATGAAACACACATCTTTCCTCTCGTTCCTCAATGTATCCTCCTCTCCACCACTGTGACCCTGTTCTACCTTACAAATCCACCTGGACTGGACACCACACACGGGTAGAGATAAGAGCTTCCCCCACATGGAATTCAGGACAGATGAAACCCTTAAGAACAGTAATGGGAGTAGCAGTATCACGAGGGTAGGGGCATGGTGGAGGTGGTTGGATAGATAGCCCAGTCCCCAGGGGGACAAACAACAGAAATATCGGTGAAGGGAGACAACGGACAGTGTAAGACACAATAATATTATATAATTGACCAAGGGTTCGTGAGAGTGGAGGATGTGGGAGGGAGGAGAAAGAAGCGGAGCTGATACCAAGAGCACAAGTGGAAAGAAAATGTTTTGTAAATGTTGATGGCAAAAAATGTACAAGGACGCTTAATACGATTCAATGATGGATTGTTATAATATTTGTAAGCGCCCCCCAATAAAATAATTAATAAAAAACGGTTCAAATATTTTTAAAAAAAAACATAAATGGAGGCCTGGAAGTGTGGTGGTTCAGTGCTGCTAATGTAGTCCTGCTCAGTCTGCCTCGTGCCACGGCCCTTTTATATAGCTCCTCGTGTGGTGGGGACCCCCCCCCAACCAAAAAGGATTCTCATTGCTACCCCATCACGGTCACTTTGCTACTGTTAGGAATCAGGTGATCCCTGTGAAAGGGTCATTTGACCCCCAAAGGCCTCTCGACCCACGGGGTTGAAAACCGCTATCTAAGGGAAATCCAGCAGCTCGCTCACCACCACCCCCACCCCCCCCCGCCCCACCCCCCGTGGGTCCTGATGGAGAAAGATGCAGCAGCCTGCTCATAGGGAGATTGTAGCCTAGGAAAC